>JARQOD010011704.1:0-22421 GCA_033576555.1 Oophaga sylvatica
ATTTCTTTCTTCCAGTGGTACAGATTTCAGTAAGTCGATGACAATGTGATTCATCTTTTCACAAAGGCCATTGGTCTGAGGGTGGTACGGTGTTGTTCTGATCTTCTTACATCCATACAATTGACAGAATTCCTTAAACAGTTCAGCTTCGAATGCAGGACCTCGATCAGTCAGCACCTGCTCCGGATATCCGTGTGGTCTGCAGAAACTTGCTTGGAAGGTTTTTGCTGCTGTCTCTGCTGTCATATCCTTGACAGGGGCAACCACCAGAAATTTGGAATAATGATCCACCATGGTCAGGGCATATGTGTATCCCGACCTGCTTGGGGACAACTTGACGTGATCCAATGCCACGATCTCCAGGGGACGAGTCGTCCGGATAGGCTGCAAGGGTGCCTTCTGACTACAGTAGTCTTTTCGTCTGAGGCCACAGGGTCCACAGTTCCGGCACCACTTCTCGATGGAGCTGCGCATCCCTACCCAGTAGAACCGACACCTCAACAGGGTCTCCAGCTTTTTCCAGCCAAAGTGTCCCGCTTGATCGTGGTAGGCTTCTAACACCATTTGGATGTCTGCTCTGGGGACCACTATCTGCCAAACCATCTCATGGGTCCTTGGGTCGACGTATCTCCTGCACAACTTCTCACGGTATATGAACAACCGGCTTCTCTCGTTCCACAGGAGCTTTGCTGGTATGGGTGCGTCTTTCTCCAAGGAGGAACCTTCCTGTCTTATCAGCTCCTTGACACGGCTGACCACTGGATCACTGTCCTGAGTCTCCTTCCAGCTGTGATGAGGTAAAGGGTTCAACATCTCACCACACCGCTTTCTGTAGACTCGTTGCTCTTGGATCATCCCATTTCGCTGGAACGCAGGTAGCTCGATTTCTTCCAGATCATCTGATTCTTCCTCCGTGTCGGATTCATGCGGCATTCTGGACAAGGCGTCCGCGTTAGCATTTTTACGGCCCGCTCTGTACTTGATGGTAAACTGATAGTTTGACAGTCGAGCCATCCAACGTTGCTCCATGGCTCCCAGTTTGGCTGTTTCAAGGTGCATCAAGGGGTTGTTGTCTGTGTACGCAGTGAACTTGTTGGAGGCAAGGTAATGTTTGAATCTTTCGGTAATGGCCCAGACCAGCGCTAGGAACTCCAGTTTGAAGCTGCTATAGTTTTCCGGGTTCCTCTCAGTTGGCCTGAGCTTTCTGCTGGCATATGCGATGACTTTTTCTTGGCCGTTCTGCTTCTGACTGAGGACCGCTCCTAATCCTTCGTTACTGGCATCGGTGTACAGCAGGAACGGTTGGCTGTAATCTGGGTAGGCTAAGATTTCATCGCCTGTCAGAATCTCTTTCATCTCTTTGAATGCCTCAGCTTGTTCTTTTCCCCAATTGAATGGAGGGTTTCTGCTCTTGAGAGGTTGTCCGACCAGGAGGTCCTGTAAAGGCGCCGCTTTCTTGGTGTAATCTTTTACAAACCTCCTGTAGTAACCTGTTAGTCCCAAGAACTGACGCACCTCCTTTAGATTCTTCGGCTCCGGCCATTTCTGGATGGCTGTGACCTTCTCGGGGTCCGGCGCTACTCCTTCGGAACTGACAATATGTCCCAAGTACTGTACCTTCCGTTTGAGCAGATTGCACTTTGAGGGCTTCAGTTTCATCCCATACTTGGACAGTGACTCGAATACCTCTGCCAGGTGCTTCAGATGATCTTCATATGTCTTGGAGTACACAATCACGTCGTCCAGATACAGCAACACGGTTTCAAAGTTGAGATGTCCTAGGCAGCTCTCCATCACTCTCTGGAATGTTCCTGGGGCACTGCTGAGGCCAAACGGCATTCTGTCAAACTCGCAGAGTCCCATTGGGGTGGTGAAAGCAGTTTTCTCCCGATCCTCCTCAGCCACAGCTACTTGCCAGTACCCACTAGTAAGGTCGAGGGTAGAAAAGTAATTAGCCGTTTTCAGAGCAGCTAAGGATTCCTCTATGCGTGGTAATGGGTATGCATCTTTATGTGTTATACGATTTACTTGTCTGTAATCTACACACATTCTCATGCTACCATCCTTTTTCTTAACTAGAACTAGAGGTGCTGCCCAGGGCTACAACTATCCCTTATCACCCCGGCTTCCTTCATGTCACGCACATTTCCTTAGCTTTCTGATAGTGGGCTGGAGGTATAGGCCTGTACCGCTCTTTGATGGGAGGATGACTGCCTGTAGGGATATGATGCTGTACTCCCTTAATGGTCCCAAAGTCAAGTGGGTGTTTGCTAAATACTTGTGCGTACTCTTGTACCACCCGTAGTACCCCCTGTTTCTGGTGGACGGAAGTGGTATCTGTCCCTATATGAAGCTGCTGACACCAATCCGCTACAGGGGTTGCCGGATCATTATCCTCCGCTGGTTGGCGGGAGGCTAAGGACTCGGTTGTGAGGATAGAATTGTTATCTACGGCATTTTGATATAGGAAAGATGTGTATCTTCGTACAACCACTGAGGACTCTCAAGTCTAAATATTTTTCTATCTACGGCATGTAATTTAGCAACTGTGGCATAACGTGGTAAATTTACTTCATCGTCCCCCAGTTGAGAAGCCGTACTGGCACTCTCCCATTTATTACTTCCACTACCCCTCTAGCAGTTAAGAGTGTAGGTCTGTGCTCTGAATGATGGGGCTCTACTACTGCTTGGTAGTTCTGTCCCCTCAGACCTATGGCTGCTCTACACCATATTAACATTTCACTCATTGGGGGTATTACAATGGGATTCGGGTCCGTGACCCGTACATTACCGATTTCACCATCTGTAAGCTTCGCTTGCTGCTGGCACATCAGGGCCCGGATCTCCCTCTGGATCACTCCCTTCTGCTTTGGCTTGGCAACTTCAGCGAGCTGTTGGAGCAAAAACACAACTTCTCCCAGACAGTTACTGATAATGTTAGTACCTAATATCACATTTAGGCCATTTTCCTCATTTACAGTCCTGACTACTAGGAGTCCCTGATCCTTCAGCTCCACTCTGCCCACTTTTACGTCCACATTTTTGGCTCCGAGTACTTCAACAGGGAGACCATTGGTGGCATACACTGTAAAGTCAGGGCTCGGGGGCTGGAGACTGTCCTTTGACCAAAATTTATTATAAAGGACATCAGGTATAATGGTCACCTGAGATCCAGTGTCCAGCAGTGCAGGAATTGCAATCCCGTCCAGAATCATGGACAGGTAGGGGCGTCCACCCACGAACCTGCGGTTCCAGTCTAAGGGGCCTGATGAGTCTACTCCTGGATGTTGGCCCTCTGACCCAGGATCGGCTCGTTTAAAGGACACTGCTGAGCCATATGACCTTTTTGGTTGCAGCGGTAGCAGATGATCTCTCGGCGAGGATGGTGTTGATCAGGAGTCGCTCCTGGGGGTGGCGTTGTCCTCCTTCGGTGAGGCGACGTCCTCCATTTCCTCCGGTTCATCCAAGGGACATCCTCCGGACAGTCGGCTAGTAGGATCTTTCCTCCTTCTTCTTTCCGCAGTTGCAGGGCATTCATTACAGTGGCCAGGTTCTTAGTCAGCTGGCGCACTTCTGAGCGCAGACATTCCAACTCACTAGGGGGCGCCACCTGCGTTTTAGCTTCTGCCACCTGCAGGGAAAAGGTGGGTACTGCCGGCTTTAGAGTGGCTTCCCCCGGGTGATACTGATTTGCCACCTCTGGCTTTTCCAAGGGTCGCAGTCCTTTTATTGCCATGTCCTTTAGGGCATCAAAAGTGGCATCAGGATGATCCAAGGACCACCAGTTTACAGTCCTGCCTTTCGCTGGAGACCTCAGTCCCCGTACAAATTGTTCTTTCAACATTTTGCTTTCGTCAATGGCACTTGCAGGGTTAGCCTGTTTGAGAGCTCGCAGGGCCCCCTGTAGTCGGCAGGCGTAGTCCCTAATACTGTCACCCGGTCCCTGGAAGCACTGATAAAATGCCATCCGGAGATCCGTTTCTGTGCGGTCCTCAAAGATGGCCTGTAGCTTTAAGAGAATCGCAGGTACCGACTCCTGGTCTGCAGTGGTCCAAGTCTCTACTTCTCTCTCAGCCGCACCAGCTAACTGCCCTATTACCACAGCAGCTTTTTGCTTTTCAGTCATTGAATACATGTCTAGGATGCTACATATTTTCCGTTTAAACCCTGGCAGGGTGTCTGGCTCGCCGCTGTACTGAGGGAGCCACTTCGCTCCTGGCATGTATGGGAGCGTTAGCGGCATGAGCGGGACCACCAGACCAGGTGAGCGGCCCGCACCTCCATCCTGCACTATAATGCCAAGCGGTGGGCTATTGGGGCCTCCGGCGGGGGCCGCTCCGTCTGCCGGTTGCTGCGACATGTTGGTGCCCCTTGGTTAATCTGAGCCTACCTCTTTCACAGGCTGCAGCGTCGCAGGCACAGCGGTGGAGACAGGACCTTTGTCGCTGGTGCTGTGTTGTCAGAGCGTTCACTTCCGCTCGCACAGGACCTGCCGCCGCGTCAGTGTTGGGGGCGGGACTAGGGAACAGCGCGCTCTTTCAGGTACGCCCACAAATACACGCCCACCTTCTTCTCCAGCGCCTCAGGGCGCGAATATAGCGGTAAAAATGGCGGTATTTGGCGCCAAAAGTGACACACAGCAAACAGTCTTTTTCACAAAACAGTTCAATAGGCAACACAGGACTCACAATTGCAAGCTTCGCATCCTGTTCGTGACGCCAAATTTTTTAGATGACTCGCACCACAATTGTGGATACCAGGGCTATGGGGTACTCGGAGCCGAGCCCATGGAAATCTATGGGAGTTGTCACTGGCAGCGGAGCTCGGTCCGTGGCCCTGGCGGTCATGCAATGGGGATATTTACAGGGGAGTTGTAGGTAGTTTGTGACGCCACCTGTGGTATCTGATCAATTGGACCAGCGCTGCTATAAGGATCTTCACAGGGGATGTTATGGGGCAGCTAGATGGTTGGTCTCCCACAGGTGAGACTGGTCCCTGGAAGTCTATGGTGATGATGCAGGGTGTAGTAAAGAATTCAGTCACACACAATGCAGCTTCTCTCCATACCTTTACTTGCAGATGTTTCAGGCAGGTCCCGGGGAGCTGGTCGGGGTGGAGAATGCACATTTGGGGAACCGCTGAGCAGGTTAGAGGCCTCCTTTACTTCATATTGTATCTGAGTCCAAACTTGCATGGAGCGAAGTTAACTCTGTAATCTCCAGCTTTTCTCAATAGCTGTCAAGCCCGGCTGACATTGTGGTGGAGCCTTTTGGTTGGTGAGAACAGAGTCCCTCTATGCAGGGCCCTGCTAAAAGTCCTTGTTCCCCCTGACTCCGTTTACGTATCAGCGCTCAGGGCTACCTTCTGCTACTTGTAGTCCAGAAACCTCCGGTTATCTTGTTACTAGGCGTGAAGCGCTAGCAACGCTTCGGACCCCGGTGTCCGGTGAATTAGTGCAGGTAATCCGGTACCTGGTGCACTAGCATCTATCTTCTCCACTGTGCCCTTCGCCCTGCTCTCGCTCTTAACATAAGCACTTGTAGCTTTTGATGGAAATGTCAGCTTTCTCCAGAGCTCACTGAACAGCTCTCAGTATCCTCCAAGTCCAGACTGGACTGACACTGAACTGCACTGTCCTAAGACAGGAAGCAGACTGATCTAAGCTCTTCTCAGACAGGAAACAGACTGAACACTGATTGCTAAGTGTCACTTCCTCTTATACCCCTGATGGGTGTGTCTGAAAGTGTGAGTGACGTGAATGGATATCAAGCTTTTGCGGTTACCTTCCTGTGCATTTTCCTGGATTATGTGTGCCTGACATAGCTGGGCCACACATAACCACCCCCAGGTGTGCTGGCCCCAGCTGCCAAATTATCCCAAACCAGCTCCCACAATCCCTCTCTCGTGACCCTGTAGTGTGGCCTATAAATTTAGTAGCACTCTAAGGGGTGCATGCAGTGTGAGGTGCATGCACAAGTATCCCATCCAGCAAAGCATTCCATTAGCTAAGCATCTAGAAAAAGCAGCTATTCCATGTCAATTAGTCAGGGCAGGAGTCATGTAACCCACACTGTGCCTTCCCTTTTATCCATGTGCTTTATTTCTATCCTCCTGTGTTCCCTTGCCATCCACATTCACCGCCCTATCCCCCTTCCATCACGACTCATGCACATCAGCCACTCTATACTTCCCTCTCCCATGTACAGCTCCCACGCACTTCTCAACTTCCTGAAAACCTCAGCCCATCTTGCCCACACACATTGCACAAAAAAAATTCTGACAATTCCAATAACTACTTGCTCTTTACCTTCCTACTCCTACTGATTTCAGGGGACATCTCACCCAAACATGGTCCACAATCCCACAACCTCAACCCCTACCCTTCCTCACATCGAAACCTTACTAACCTTATTAATATAGTTGCATAATTCATCTCCTTCTTTTAATTGTGCCCTCTGGAATCCACGATTTGTATGTAACAAGCTATCCTTCCCTGCACAACTACTTTTTAAACAACTCACTTAATCTGTTCGCCCTCACTGAAACCTGGATTCAGGATTCTGACACTGTCTCCCCAGCTGCCATTTCCTATGGTGGCTTACAATACTCCCATTCCCCGAGACCTACAAACAGACTTGATGGTGGAGTCGGCATGCTCCTGTCCCCACAATGCACTTTCCAGATCATCCCCCCAGCTCCATCACTCTCATTCACTTCTTTTGAGGTCCACACCATCAGGCTCTTCCATCCCCTCTTCCTCAGAGTAGCAGTCATATACCTGCGCCGAGGCTCGCCCATCCACTTCCTTGACCATTTCTCTGCCTGGCTGCCGCACTTTATGTCCTCAGAACTCCCAACCCTTATCCTGGGAGACTTCAACATCCCTATTAACAGCCCTACATCCACATCTGCATCTCAGCTTCTATCACTAGCCACTTCTCTAGGCCTCTCACAGCTTTCAACCTCTGAAACACACAAGGACGGTAACACCCTTGACCTGGTCTTTGTCCGGCTCTGTTCAATCTTCTACCTAGATAAATCACCGCTTCCCCTCTCTGACCAAATCATTCTCTCCTTCACGCTCACAAATCCTCGCCCACCCCAGCGCACTCCTACCTAACACACATTCAGAAATCTACAAGCCATTACCCTCAGACACTTTCAGACTCCCTACACTCATCGCTGTCCCCAATCTCCTCTTTTTCTTGTCCTAATCTGGCTGTTCATCACTACAATGACACTCTTAGAAGCACCCTTGACCAAGTAGCGCCACTCGCCCTCAGAACCTCCAAGCACAGAGTAAAACAGCCCTGGCTCACATCGCAAACTCAACTTCTCCAGCAATGCTCTAGGAGTGCTGAACGCTTATGGAAGAAAACTCGCACACCAGAAGACTTCATCCACTTTAAATTCATGTTAACAACCTATAATTTTGCCCTTCACCTTGCCAAACAGACCTACTACACCACCCTGATCTCACTATCCAACAACCCCAAAAACCTTTGACACCTTTCACTCCGTCCTCAGGCCGAAAGCACAAGCCCCTATCACAGACATTTGTGCTGACGACCTGGCCTCCCACTTTATAGAGAAAATAGATAATATCCATCAGGAAATCTGCTCTCAACCACCAAGTGCTGTGACTCCCATCCCTCCCTGCATTTCCCCTGGCTCACGCTCCACATTTGATCCCATCACAGAAGAAGAAGTCTCCAGACTCCTCTCTTCCTCTCGTCCGACTACATGCACTACTGACCCCGTTCCCTCACATCTCCTCCAGTATCTCTCTCCAGTTGTCACAACTCACCTAACTACAATCTTTAATCTCTCACTCTCCGCTAGCATTTTCCCATCTTCCTTCAAACACTCCATCGTTACTCCATTACTAAAGAAACCCGCTCTCGACCCTTCCTGCACAAACAACTACAGACCAGTCTCCAATCTCCCCTTCATCTCTAAACTCTTGGAGCGCCTAGTCTACTCCCGGCTTACCCGTTACCTCTCCACTCACTCCCTCCTAGACCCTTCACAGTCCGGCTTCCACCCAGTACATTCGATTGAAACTGCACTCAAAGTGACCAATGACCTTCTGACAGCAAAATGTAATGGTGACCACTCTCTGCTCATTCTTCTCGACCTTTCTGCAGCTTTCGACACGGTTGACCACCGTCTCCTACTCTCTAGGCTCCAGTCCACTAGGCATTAAGGACACTGTTCTCTCCTGGTTCTCCTCCTATCTTTCTGACCGCTCCTTCAGTGTTTCGTTCTCTGGCTCCACTTCATCTCCTCTTCCTCTCACTGTTGGGGTACCTCATGGCTCAGTCCTTGGCCCCCTTCTCTTCTCTCTCTACACCGCCCCAATTGGACAGACCATCAGCAGATTTGGCTTTCAGTACCATCTTTATGCTGATGACACACAACTATACACGTCATCCCCCGACCTTACCCCCGCTGTACTACAGAACGCCAGACACTGTCTGTCCGCAGTCTCCAACATCATGTCCGCTCTCTATCTGAAACTCAACCTCTCCAAAACTGAACTTCCTCTGCTCCCGCCATCTACTAACCTCCCTAAATTTGACAATTCCCTCTCCGTGGGCGGCACCATAATAACACCCCGGCAGCAGGCTCGCTGTCTCGGTGTTATGTTTGACACCAATCTCTCCTTCACCTCCCATATACAATCTCTTGCCCGCTCTTGCCACCTACACCTAAAGAACATCCTTAGAATCCGCCCTTTTCTCATCATGGAAACAACAAAAATCCTCACTGTCGCCCTGATCCACTCCCGCCTGGACTACTGCAACGCTCTATTACTTGGCCTCCCCATTACTCGACTATCCCCTCTCCAGTCCATCCTTAATGCAGCAGCCAGGGTCATCCATCTGGCTAATCAGTACTCGGACGCGTCTGCTCTTCGCCAGTCGTTACACTGGCTGCCCATTCATTATAGGATCCAATTCAAAGTACTGGTTCTCACCCACAAAGCTCTCCATGGTGTGGCACCCCTACATCTCCTCCCTCATTTCTGTCTATCACCCTACCCGTCCTCTCCACAGTGCAGCACCCCCCTACATCTCCTCGCTCATTTCTGTCTATCGGACTAGCTGATCGCTGCGCTCTGCAAACGACTTTCGACTAACCTCTGCATTTATCCGTACCTCCCACTCCCGACTCCAAGACTTCTCCCGCGCTGCGCCAATCCTCTGGAATGCTCTACCCCAAGAAATTAGGACCAGCCACAACTTGCACAGTTTTAGGCGCTCCCTCAAAACACATTTGTTCAGAGCGGCCTATCACGTTCCCTAATCAAAGTCATTAGCCCATTCACTATCTCTATCTATCCCCCACTCCCTCAAGAAGGCTGGACCATCATTGTAAATGCACCATTGTATATACACACCTGTACTTTGTATCTCCCCCACCTCATTGTAGATTGTAAGCTCTCATGAGCAGGGTTGTTTTAATTTGCTTTAATCATTGTATTATTGTTAAAGTTGTTACTTTTGACTATTGTGTTTGAAACTGTTAAACTGTAAAGTGCTGCGGAATATGTTGGCGCTATATAAATAAAGATTATTATTATTATTAAGTGTCACAAAGTGTCACATCCCCCTGGAAGACAAGGAGTTAGATGGTCATGTCGGGTAATAAATCGCAGGACTTCTTTAGAGATTATGTGATTTGTGTCCCATATTAAATGGATTTAGTTTCCTCTGGTGCTGAAGAGGTTATCAACCCTTTCTATGCTGGTCAGAAACATGCAGCTCCATTTTAGCTGCTTCTGATCTGGTCATCATTACCCCTTCCTGTAAAAACTGGACAGACCTTATCCCTGTGGGTGAAATATTCGTCTTGCTGTACTGAGTGCTATAGCTAAGTGGTGGGAGTGGAGTTGCTGTAGTAGTGTTCTGTGGTTTGCTGTTGTACTTGTGTGTTTATCTCCTGGTTCCTTTTCCCATCTAATTTATTCCTCCCTGCCCCTATCCTCCTCCTATTGTTGGTTGGTGCTTTTGTATGATAGAGGTTTTATGTTATCCCTGTTTTGTGTTTGTGTCTTTACCTTACATTTCTGTCCCATGCCTCATGGGGAGGGGACTGATCACGAGCATAGTAAGGTCGGAGACTCAGGCCTCTCTACCTTCAAGAGTACTTCCGGGACAGGGATAGTTAGGGTCCTATTTCCAGGGACAATTTGAGGCCCCCCCTTACCAAAGAACGTTATAGCGTGACATTTTCACTGGCCACACATTTGTTATCTTGGTGTAGAACATGTTTCAGTCCTTGTTAAAGAAAGATCTGTTGCTTGAACTGCAATCTAGGGTCTCACAGCAGCAGACTGTTAGTCTGGAAGGTAGTCAGGCTGAACGGGAACCAAAGGTGGCCCTCCCGAATAGGTTTTCTGGGGACGGGATAAATTTGTTGTGTTCTATGGAGCCTGCCAGCTTTATTTTAGGTTTTGTCTTCGTTCATTTGGGAGTGAGGAGCAATGGGTTAGGATTTTTATTTGCTCTCCTTCAACAAGGTCCTAAATCCTGGGCTTTTTCACGTCCGTCTGACTCACTGTCTCTCCGGTCAATTGATGAGTTTTTTGAGGCTCTATGTCTCATGTATGATGAAGCAGACCATGTGTCCCTTGCTGAGTCTAAGCTACGTAAACTCCCGCAGGGAGACCGGCCGGCAGAGGAATTCTGCTCAGATTCCTGTAGATGGACCACTGAAACCCGGTGGAACGATCTTGCTCTTTGAAGTCGGTTTTGTCAGGGCCTGTCTGAAAGATTAAAAGACGCACTAGCACTTTACAAGACTCCTGAGTCGTTGGAGGCCGCCATGACTCTGGCCATGTGCATAGATAGACACCTCAGAGGTACACCTGTTGTAACTTTGCTCCCCATGATACTGCCTAAAACCGAGGTTCTCCCTATATGGTCTGAGGAACTGATGCAGATAGGAGGGACCTCCCCTCCTCCCTTCGGTATGAGTCTCTTGCAGTTCTCCGCAAAACGGGGTTGTGTTTTTTCTGTGGTCAAAATGGACATTTCATTGGGGTCTGTCCTTCTTTACCAAAGTACAAAAAGCTGTCTTAAAACTTCCAATCCCAGGTTGTGTTTAGAATAACTACTCCGCGTGTGTATCTCAGTTTTTTTTACCTGCAGTAGTGATTATTGGTACGAAAACTGAGAAAATATCCATCCTCTTGGATAGTGGGGTGGAGCCAATATGGTGGATGCTCAGTTCGCATGGGACGGTGGTCTTTCCTGTAGTACTCTGGCGAAGCCCATCCGCATACTTGTGATAGACTCTGCACCTCTCGTTCATGGAAAATTTTACGCAAGTATTGCATGGTGCGAACTTGTGCATAGGGGCTATTCACAGGGAGCCCCTTTCTTGTTATAGCTTGGAAGGTCTCCCTACTCCTATTGTGTTAGGGCCCCGTCACACTCTTCAATGTCCCAGCGATCCCACCAATGATCCGACCTGGATGGGATCGCTGGGACATCGTTAGCTGATTGCTGGTGAGCTGTCACATGGGCAGACTCACCAGTGATCAGGACCAGCGAGCACGCTGGTATCCAGTGTACATATCGGCTCACTCCAGCCCGTGGCTGCGGCCTGTGCCTAATTACCTGCGGCCGCCGCCCCCCCGTTCCAGTCTGCGGCCGCGGCTTGTGCGCTGCCATTCATGGCCACTCCTGTCCCGCTCCAGCCCGCGGCTGTGGCCTACACGACACAGTCCGCAGCTGCCGCCATCTCGCCTCCAGGAGGGGCGATCTCAATGCCAGGGAATTTCTCCAGGGCCTTCTGCGCCCCATCTGCACCTGGGTGTAAGAACGCCCGAAGCCTACAACAGCTCCTCGTCGGCTGGGCCCAGCGACTGAGACACCGAACAGACACCTTCCAGACCACAGCTCTGCAGGACGTCAGAGAAGGATAAGTGACACTCTGTTAACCGTTAATTATAGTTCTAGGACATTCAGATGGCCCTATCGCAGCCCTTTAGTCATTGGCACCTGCCTAATAGCCGTTTGCTGAGTTAATTGTGTATTGTTGTATATCTTCCCTGTGAGGAGAATTACTGTAAGCTTACTAATTACTCCTATAGCCCTCATATAAAAGGTTCAGTTAAAGCTTGCTCCGTCTCCGACTCGTCACTGCATCCCGCGTACCTGCGAATACCACACCCGCATAGCATGAATCTCGCTGTTCCTGGCAACAGTCCAATGGCACAACTGCCGCCACCCCTTTTTGGGTCACCGCCTCCTATTGGGACTCCACCCCTTTTTGGGGCACCATCCCTGTTTGGGTCACCACCCCCTTTTTGCACTCCACCCCCTTTTCGGGCAACTATCCCTTCTTGGGAGTACAGCGTGGACTCGCCATGGCCTTCTCAGGCCCCTCACCACCTGTACCCGGCAGTCTATCTGCCCCAACAGTTCCACACAGCGAGGTTCCGCACCACTCTGCCAGGCACTGTCCGGCTCTGCAAGGCTCTGTACGGCTCCGCAAGGTTCTGCACCTCTCCGCACCACTCTGCCAGGCACTGTCCTGCTCTGCAAGGCTCTGTACGGCTCCGCAAGGTTCTGCACCTCTCCGCACCACTCTGCACAGCTCCTCAAGGCCCCGCTTCACTCTGCACAGCTCTGCAAGTCTCCGCAGATTTCGTGGACCCGCCAATCAACAACAAACCGCCTGAAGTTCGTGGATCCACCGATCCACAGCAAGCCGCCCGGACATCGTGGACCCGCCTATCCACAGTAAACACCTGCTGTCATCCTCCCAGGTACCTCCTGGACCGATGCCCGCAGTCTAGCACCAATTGAAGGGATCTTACTCACATGCGTCAGGAAGATAACAGGAGGCACGTTCCATTCAAAAGTTCATGTGGGTTTATTAGCTCCATAAACCCAAAAGCAACAACAAAAGAAAAACAACCTTAACAGCAGGAAAACAACACAAAGCATCAGTGTCCAGAGCACAGTCCTTTAGCTCCTCCAAGAGCTATGAGGGAGTTCCTGCTCTCCCAAGACACCAGCCACTGCTAACTCACATGGCCAGGTATTTTCCAACCATGTGATGTCACATGACCCTGACCTCACACAGGTCCTGGCAGGATTCTGCTTCCCCCGGGGGTGTGGGCACACAGGCTGGGGTAATGTCCAGCACTCACGCTCGGTCTGGAGCCACATACACAGGAGGCCTTCTCCCTCCCTAGTCACAGACTATGTGCCAAACAATAGCCTCCATTAAATAGGCTGTAACCACACCCAGAAGTGTGGTATGTGGGTAGCCAGACGAGCCCATCTCTCATAGCTACCCGCAACCCGGACACGTGCACTAAATTATATCTTAGTGCTCATGTGCACGAAAGCAAAGTACTCCAGGTTGCATTGCAGGGAGCAGCCATATCTGCGACACATACCTCCCATTGACTACACGGCCATTAGCCTCCTTACAATAGGTTCAGTAAAATGGCGCACTTCATTGCTTTACCTGCTCTCCCCAATGCAAAGATCCTGGCTCAGGAGTTTGTCACCGAGATCGTGAAGCGTCATGGGATTCCCTCTGATGTGCTGTCAGACGAGGGGACCCAGTTTGTATCCAAATTCTGGAGGGCATTTTGTTCTCTCCTAGGGATGCATCTATCCTTTTCTTCTGTATTACATCCTCAAACTAATGGTCAGACTCAACGTCTAAACCAAAAGGTACTGCCACACTAAACGCTCCCGCTAACGATCACGATAACGACGCATACTAATGCGATCGTTTTTTGTGATCGTTTTAATGTCGCTAGTAGCTGCCAAACTTAACGATCTCGTTAACGACTTTGGAGGTCATTGTGATGTAAAAAACAGCACACATCGTTCACAAAAGGTGCCAGACACAGCGATATAGCGTCACCAGCGGGACGCCAACGATCAAAATACGGTCCAGAACGCTAGTGAACGATCAGCGAGATCACAGCAGGGGCCACATCGTTGCTACATGCCACACACAACGAGGTCACTAACGAGATCGCTAAATAGTGACGTTTTTTAGCGATCTCGTTAGCGTTCTTGTTTAGTGTGGCATACCCTAAAGTCTGGAGACGAACCTCAGATGTTTTGTGTAAAATAACCAGGAGGATTGCTCAACTTTTCTATCATTAGCTGAGTTTGCCTTAAACAATCGTCGCAGTGAATCCACTGGTAAGTCGCCATTGTTTGGTACATACGGCTTCCACCCTCAGTTCTGTACCTTCAGTAAGGAGGGGTTTTAAGGGGTTTCTGGGGAGGAGCGATACTCTTCATCACTCTCATCTGTATGGCAAGGTCTTCAAAACAACTTAAAGATCATGGGGGACAGATGCAAATGCAAGGCTAATGAAAAACAGTTATCAGGTCTGGACCTGTTTGCGAATGATTTAGTATGGCTGAAAATTCCTTCCTGGAAAATAGATCCTAGGTTTATTGATCCTTACAAGGTGGTCACTGTAATTAACTTTTTGACCTTTTATCTTGAGCTTCCTCTGATCCTTAAAATCCACATTGTTTTCCACAGGTCATTGCTCAAAAAATACAGTGGGTACTGGAAAGTATTCACATCCCTTTAAATGTTTTACTGTTTGTTTTCATTGCAGCCATTTGGTAAATTCATAAAGTTCATTTTTTCTCATTAATGTACACTCTGCACCCCATTTTACTGAAAAAAACAAATGTAAACATTTTTGCAAATTTATTAAAAAAGAAAAACTGAAATCTCCCATGGTCATAAGTATTCAGCCCCTTTGCTCAGTATTGAGAGAAGCACCTTTTGAGCTAGAACAGTCATGAGTCTTCTTGGGAATGATGTAACAAGTCTTTCACACATGGATTTGGGGATCCTCGGCTATTCTTCCTGGCAGATCCTCTCCAGTTCCGTCAGGTTGGATGGTGAACGTTGGTGGACAGCCATTTTCAGGTCTCTCCAGAGATGCTCAGTTGGGTTTAGGTCAGGGCTCTGGCTGGGTCAGTCAGGAACGGTCACAGAGTTGTCCTGAAGCCACTCCTTTGTTATTTTAGCTGTGTGCTTGGGGTCATTGTCTTGTTGGAAGGTGAACCTTTGGCCAAGTCTGAGGTCCAGAGCACTCTGGAAGAGGTTTTCATCCAGGATATCTCTGTACTTGGCCGCGTTCATGTTTTCTTCAATTTCAACCAGTTGTCCTGTCCCTGCAGCTGAAAAACACCCCATAGTATGATGCTGCCACCACCATGTTTCACTGTTGGGATTGTATTGGGCAGGTGATGAGCAGTCCTGGTTTTCTCCACACATACCCTTAGAATTATCAAAAAGTTCTATCTTCGTCTCATCAGACCAGAGAATCTTATTTCTCATAGTCTGGGAGTTCTTCATGTGTTTTTTAGTAAACTCTATGCGGCTTTCATATGTCTGGCACTGAGGAGAGGCTTCCGTTGGGCCACTCTGCCATAAAGGCCCGACTGCTGCAGGGCTGAAGTGATAGTTGACTTTGTGGAACTTTCTCCCATCTCCCTACTGTATCTGTGGAGCTCAGCCACAGTGATCTTGGGGTTCTTCTTTACCTCTCTCATCAAGGCTCTTCTCCCACGATTGCTCAGTTTGGCTGGACGACCAGGTCTAGGAAGACTTCTGGTGGTCCAAATTTTTTTCCATTTAAGGATAATGGAGGCCACTGTGCTCTTAGGAACCATGAGTACTGCAGAAATTCTTTTGTAACCTTGGCCAGATCTGTGCCTTGCCACAATTCTGTCTCTGAGCTCCTTGGCCAGTTCCTTTGACCTCATGATTCTCATTTGGTGTGACATGCACTGTGAGCTGTGAGGTCTTATATAGACAGGTGTCGCCTTTACAAATCAAGTCCTATCAGTTTAATTACACACAGCTGGACTCCGATGAAGGAGTAGAACCATCTCAAGGAGGATCACAAGGAAATGGACAGCATGTGACGTAAATATGAGTGTCTGAGCAAAGGGGCTGAATACTTATGACCATGTGATATTTCAGTTTTTCTTTTTTAATAAATTTGCAAAAATTTCTACATTTCTGTTTTTTTCAGTCAAGATGGGGTGCAGAGTGTACATTAATGAGGAAAAAATGATTTTTTTTTTTGCATTTACCAAATGGCTGCAATGATACAAAGAGTGAAAAATTCAAAGGGGTCTGAATACTTTCCGAACCCACCACCAATTATTGTTGATGATAATTTGGAATTTCAGGTGTCAAGAATTGTGGATTCTCGTATGGTTCGCCGCTATTTAGAATACTTGGTGCACTGGATGCGGTATAGTCCTGAGGAAAGGATGTGGGTACCAGAATCTGAGGCTAATGCCAGTAAACTAATTTGGTCCTTCCATATCCATAAGACACATCCAGATAAACCCGTCCCGAGGATCCAGTGGCTCTTCGTAGAAGTGGGGCTACTGTCATGAGGGTGTTGCGTTCCCCTGGAAGACCTGGAATTAATCAGTCACATCTCATGAGTGTGTCACGTCCTACAGAGAGATCCAGGGTTAGAAGATCACTACGTATTGTGAATTGCAGGTCTTCCATTTAGCCTGTGTTCTTGTGTCCCATATTAAAAGGATTTAGCTTCCTCTGGTGCTAAAGAAGTTAACGACCCTTTCTATGCTGGTAAAGAAACAAGCAGTGCCATTTCAGCTGCTTCTGCTCTGGTCATCCCTGTCCTACCTGAATATATCTGTATATCCTATGTGTACGTAGTATCCGTGTCCTACCTGAATATATCTGTATGTCCTATGTGCATGTGGTATCCCTGTCCTACCTGAATACACCTGTATATCCTATGTGCATGTAGTATCCCTGCCCTACCTGAATACACCTGTATATCCTATGTGCATGTAGTATCCCTGTCCTACCTGAATACACCTGTATATCCTATGGCATGTGTATCCCTGTCCTACTGAATACACCTGTATTCCTATGTGTATAGTATCCCTGTCCTACCTGAATACACTGTATATCCTATGTGCATGTAGTATCCCTGTCCTACCTGAATACACCTGTATATCCTATGTGCATGTAGTATCCTGTCCTACCTGAATACACCTGTATATCCTATTGCATGTAGTATCCCTGTCCTACCTGAATACACCTGTATTCCTATGTGATGTAGTATCCTGCCTACCTGAATACACCTGTATTCCTATGTGCATGTAGTATCCCTGTCCTACCTGAATACACCTGTATATCCTATGTGATGTAGTATCCCTGTCCTACCTGAATACACCTGTATATCCTATGTGCATGTAGTATCCCTGTCCTACCTGAATACACCTGTATATCCTATGTGCATGTAGTATCCCTGTCCTACCTGAATACACCTGTATTCCTATGTGCATGTAGTATCCCTGTCCTACCTGAATACACCTGTATCCTATGTGCATGTAGTATCCCTGTCCTACCTGAATACACCTGTATATCCTATGTGCATGTAGTATCCCTGTCCTACCTGAATACACCTGTATATCCTATGTGCATGTAGTATCCTGTCTACCTATACACTGTATGTCCTATGTGATGTAGTATCCCTGTCCTACCTGAATACACCTGTATGTCCTATGTGCTTGTATCCCTGTCCTACCTGAATACACCTGTATTCCTATGTGTATTAGTATCCCTGTCCTACCTGAATACACCTGTATGTCCTATGTGCATGTAGTATCCTGTCCTACCTAATACACCTGTATATCCTATGTGCATGTAGTATCCCTGTCCTACCTGAATACACCTTATATCCTATGTGCATGTAGTATCCCTGTCCTACCTGAATACACCTGTATATCCTATGTGCATGTAGTATCCCTGTCCTACCTGAATACACCTGTATATCCTATGTGTCATGTAGTATCCCTGTCCCTACCTGAATACACCTGTATATCCTATGTGCATGTAGTATCCCTGTCCTACCTGAATACACCTGTATTCCTATGTGCATGTAGTATCCCTGTCCTACCTGAATACACCTGTATATCCTATGTGCATGTAGTATCCCTGTCCTACCTGAATACACCTGTATGTCCTATGTGCATGTAGTATCCCTGTCCTACCTGAATACACCTGTATATCCTATGTGCATGTAGTATCCCTGTCCTACCTGAATACACCTGTATTCCTATGTGCATGTAGTATCCCTGTCCTACCTGAATACACCTGTATATCCTATGTGCATGTAGTATCCCTGTCCTACCTGAATACACCTGTATCCTATGTGCATGTAGTATCCCTGTCCTACCTGAATACACCTGTATATCCTATGTGCATGTAGTATCCCTGTCCTACCTGAATACACCTGTATATCCTATGTGCATGTAGGTATCCCTGTCCTACCTGAATACACCTGTATATCCTATGTGCATGTAGTATCCCTGTCCTACCTGAATACACCTGTATATCCTATGTGCATGTAGTATCCCTGTCCTACCTGAATACACCTGTATATCCTATGTGCATGTAGTATCCCTGTCCTACCTGAATACACCTGTATATCCTATGTGCATGTAGTATCCCTGTCCTACCTGAATACACCTGTATGTCCTATGTGCATGTAGTATCCCTGTCCTACCTGAATACACCTGTATATCCTATGTGCATGTAGTATCCCTGTCCTACCTGAATACACCTGTATATCCTATGTGCATGTAGTATCCCTGTCCTACCTGAATACACCTGTATATCCTATGTGCATGTAGTATCCCTGTCCTACCTGAATACACCTGTATATCCTATGTGCATGTAGTATCCCTGTCCTACCTGAATACACCTGTATTCCTATGTGCATGTAGTATCCCTGTCCTACCTGAATACACCTGTATATCCTATGTGCATGTAGTATCCCTGTCCTACCTGAATACACCTGTATATCCTATGTGCATGTAGTATCCCTGTCCTACCTGAATACACCTGTATTCCTATGTGCATGTAGTATCCCTGTCCTACCTGAATACACCTGTATTCCTATGTGCATGTAGTATCCCTGTCCTACCTGAATACACCTGTATATCCTATGTGCATGTAGTATCCCTTCCTACCTGAATACACCTGTATATCCTATGTGCAGTATATCCCTGTCCTACCTGAATACACCTGTATATCCTATGTGCATGTAGTATCCCTGTCCTACCTGAATACACCTGTATATCCTATGTGCATGTGTATCCCTGTCCTACCTGAATACACCTGTATATCCTATGTGCATGTAGTATCCCTGCCTCTATTGTGGTGGTTAGTCAGGGACGCTTTTCCCATGATTCCAATGCTTTTTTATTCCTTTTTTACCTCCTCCTCAGCTACCGAAAATAACAAAAAACCGGGCCCAAAAAAATTAAATTGATGGTACTCACAGGGGGAAAAAAATTTTGTGTAGAAAAAAGGTTGTCAGAGTTGTCAGAGATATTTTTTTTGTTCTTTTTTTTTTTTTCCCCTTGTATCCCGGGGTGCGGGGAGGATTTTTTCTCCAATGGAGTTTTGCCTTTGTCGGCCGTGTGGATCATTGCCAGAGGTTCAGATAATTGCTGCTTTTTTGCTGGTTGCCTGTTGGGAACCCAGGACCCCCATGCCAATTTGTTTTTGGGGATCGAGCTAATTTTAAAAATTTTCAAAAATAATTGAAATTTTTTTTGTTTAAAACAAAGCCCTAGGAAACGCAGCGCAGCGTTCAAATTTTCATCCTTCCTGGCGGCACCTCAGGATTGGGCTTTTTCCCGATACCTGGGATCCTTTTTGAGTGATGTTGATGCTTTTTCAGGCTTTGGGTTATTGTACGATGAGCCTAATGTCACTGCAAGCTAAAAAAGCCTTTTTGGCATTAAATCAGGGGCTTGATGAGTGGTTATACTGTCAGAGATTCCGTAGGGGGGCAGTCCTGACCAAAGGAATGAGACGCTTTGGGGGCCCTTTTCCCGGAAAGGGTCTGTCGATAAGAAAAGGATTTTAGGGGGGGATTCCCTGCCCTCTGGCTAATGATTCTATTATTAGCGATTAAAAATTTACAGACGTTTGCGTAGCGGAAAGTATGCGTGGAGGGGTGTTGCCTTGTAAAACCAGTCCTGAAACATGCATGTAAAGATGGTGTCTGGGGCACAGCGTATGAGTTTCGAAACGCAATGGGTTATGTTTTACGGGTGTCCCTCTCATGCATTTCGGTCTGCCCTAAGGGGGAAACGTTTTGCAGCCATTGTCTTGGGTAGTTTTCAGACAATTTTTATTAACGTCACCTATATGCCTCTGCTCATTTTCTGCTCGGCTTTCGTTATCTGGACAGTTTAACCTGATGGATTATGTTTTTGCAAATTTTGGGGTTTTTCCCTTTGAACCCCTACAAACATTCCCCTACGGGGGACGATTCTACCCCCTTTGGGGGAGAAAAAACCCCCTTTTTTCTCTCGGTTTGATAATGAGGGTTGAACCTGATCACGGAGTGCGCAAATTTTTGGTTCTATAAAATTGCTGACATTGTGCGGGGTTTCCCTTTGGGTTCAGTCTCATAACCCTGTTTTGGATTGGAAACTGTGTTGAAACCTTTGGGGCTGCAATGTTTTAAATCCAACCTCGTTTTTTCTGCCCCCCCCCCAAACTCAGGATGTTCCTGCTTTTTGTTTTATTTTTGATTTTTTAGCGAAAGTAAATTGATCCTTCCCCCATAGGGGCTATGACTGCCTATTGAATTAGTGGGGGGAAATTCCCTAAAGGTCCCTTTTTAACTTGTTGTACCTGAACAGAGCTATGGGGTTTATATCAAGGGAAACATTGGAGAAGGTCATATCAGACCATCCCTTCACCCTTAGGTGCCCGGTTTTTTTTTTTGGCCAAAAAAATGGTTCATTAAGGCCGTGTATTGATTATCGTCTCTTGAACAATATTACGTGAAATATCAATACCCCCTTAAAACCCTTGTTTCTGACCCGTTTTCCAGGGGGGGAAAAACTACTTTGGTTTACCAAGCTTGACCCAGGGGGCGAAACCTTTTCCATTTAAACACGGGGGTGAATGGGAAAACGGCATTCAATACCCCTGAAGGGGATTTTGAGTACCTATGATGCCCCTTTTTCTCACTATTGCTCGGTTTATTGTTAAAACCATTAACTGATTTGACCAGAAAGGGTCTGATGTGGTGATTTGGGCCTCCTGAGGCAGTCTCTGCATTTCAGGAACTTAAGCAGAGATTCACTTCTGCTCTGTTCTACGGCAGCCTGATGTTTTCTTGCCATTTCAGGTGGAGGTTGATCCCTCTGAAATTGGGGGCAGGTGCTTTTTTAGTCCCAAAAAAATCCGGGACCTCTAAAAGTAACCCTTGTCCCTTTTTCTCTCGAAATTTTCTCCTACTGAACGTAATTATGACGTGGGTAATCGGGAGTTATTGGCCATGAAGGGGGCTTTTGAAGAAGTGGAGACATTTGCTGGAGGGAGCCAAACATCAGGTGGTTGGCCTTACTGACCCTAAGAATCTGGTCTATCTGGAATCTGCCAAGCGACTCAATCCTAGACAGGCCAGGTGGGCCTTGTTTTTCACCACGTTTAATTTTGGGTTTCCTTTCTTCCTGGCACTAAGAATTTAAGGCGGGTGCCCTCTCGAGGAGTTTCCTTTCGGACCTCCTGATTATCTGATCCTCTGTTATTTTGAAAGAGGTTTGTTTCTTTTCCGCCATCTCGCCCCAATTTGAGACTTGCCTGGAGGGGTGTCAGGAGATAGACCCGAGCGCTGCCCTGTTTTGGGAAAAATTGTTTTGTCCCGGACCAATGGAAAAAGAGTGTATGTTCCCGAGATTCATTGTTCCGCATTGGCTGGGCATCCCTGGAATTTATTGGTACCAGAGACTTGGTTATTCGGTCCTTTTGGTGGCCTACCTTGGGCTCGTGATGTCAGGGAATTTGTGCAGTCCTGCGGACTTGCTCTCGCACCCAAGCCTTGCTCTCGCTCCAAGGGTTTTTTGATTCCATTGCCTGTGCCCAAGAGACCATTTACCCATATCTCTATGGAAATTTTATTTCGTATCTTCCTGTCTCAAGAATGACCACCATCTGGGTAATTTGTGATAGGTTTTCCAAAATGAAACATCTTGTGCCATTACCTAAGTTGCCTTCCTCCTCTGAATTGGTGCCGTTGTTTCCCTTTAGCACGTGGTTCGTTTACACGGCATTCCTGAGAACATTGTGTCTGACAGAGGATTTCCCTTTGTTTCCAGATTTTGGGGGGACTTTTTGTTCTAAACGGGTTTTTCAATTGTCTTTCTCCCGGCATTTCATCCTCAAACCAATGGGCAAACTGAGAGAACAAACCAGACATTGGAGACTTATCTTAGATGCTTTGGGGTCTCTGATCAGGAAAGACTGGTCTCTTTTTGCCTTTGGCTGAGTTTGCTCTTAATAATAGGGGGTAGCTCTGCCCTTTGATGTCCCTTTTTTTTTTC
>JARQOD010011705.1:0-22419 GCA_033576555.1 Oophaga sylvatica
TCACAACCACTGTCATCACAGAAAGTACAACTGGACATCCGATATCCACAGTTAAAGCAGACACAGCCTTTCCAGACCCAGCAGACACTAACGTTTGGCTTCAGAATCTTGTAATGTGTGTAGTACAGTTCATATAGCGTCTTGTGCTTGGGTGCGATGAAAACACAGGAGTCACAGGTTTGATATAGAAAGTCTTGTATTACTTCATACAAGTTGGCAAAAATAGTCACACAGTTTGCGGACACAGAAGCAGGAGACACAGCAGGCCAGAGTAATCTAAGCTCAGCAATCACTCTCCACAACAGATTCAGGATCTTCTTCTCTGTTACCGTAAGTCCATGCAAACGTGGGTCTTTCAAAGAGCAGGGTTCAGAGTCCACAAGTGCTTCAGAGTTCCTCAGTAGGAATAGCTGGAGTACAAGGTCCAAGGCTTCAGGAGTCAGGTCACAGGTTCACTGCAGGCTAGATTCTGAAGCACTGATTGCTCAGCTGTGGCTGCTTAAGAAGCAAAAGGAGAGAATCAGGGCGGGAACATGCAAGCTGGAAACTCCATTTTGACTGAGGGCAAGATAGCTGCAGCAAGACAGAAAGTAAAATGGCTGACGAACAAACTGAGTTTCAGGAACATGTACACAGAACCTTACACTCTGTTCATTGCATTCAGACACCTGCATTACACATTGACAAACAAATATGTGGCAGAGTTAACTTGAAACTAGGGATGAGTGGACCTGTGAAAGTTCAGGTTCGGCAGGTTGGTCCGAACTTTAGTCCAAAGTTTGATTTATGACCAAACTTTAACCAGAACCCAAACCCATAGAAGTAAATGGGGACCAAACATTGGTGCTGTAAAATGGTCTGTTTCTCTCTCTCTATTCCAAAATTCTGAACTGTAAAACGGACTTCCAGGAGAAGTCTGTCTTTGGAATTTAGCACCGGACACTAGATGTCCGGTACGAACCACAAAATTTACAGTTCAGGTTCGCTCATCCATACTTGAAGCAGGTTTTTCTCAGAATATGACATGCAAGGGCACAAACATAATTGTGACATAACAGTATTGGTACAAATCTTGTTGGTTACATGTCAATAATGAGGCAATTAGCTTGACAGTTACACAATTACAGAAGCAGCCTCTTAGATTAGTGGGTAGATTAGAATACTGTAGCTTGATTGTTACATTACTTCACAATGGTATTGGGCATAGCAGCTACATTACCTTACAGTGGCACTTAACCATTACAGTAGTTTAAAGTAAGGGTTTGTGAACATGTTCAATATTTGCAACAGAAAATCTGCTGCAACTATTGGAGCCTTGGCAGAAAAAAGGTTATCTAAAATATGCACATTTTTGCCTTGCTTTTTCTGCTTTTTGTATGCAATTTTGAAGCATTTTCCCCTTGAAAAATGCTGCAAAATCACTGAAAGAATTGACATGCTTTAAATTTCTTACTACTTCAAGAGAAAAATGAGCAACATGTGGATAAGACTTGAGATATTTTTTGGGCTATAAGATGCACTAGACCATAAGACGCACCTAGGTTTTTGAGGAGGAAAATAGAAAAAAAATTAAAACAACAAATGTGGTCATGACACACTGTTATGGGGGGAAAATCTGCTGCTGACTCTATTATAGGGGTAATGTCCTCCATCCTGGAAAACATGGACCTGCATCCCCATCCTGGTATACATAGCCCCCCATCCCCACCCTGGTATACATGGTCCCTCATCATCAGACTGGTATACATGGCCACCTTATCCCCATCCTGGTATACATGGTCCCCTCATCCCCATCCTGGTATGCATGGCCTCTGCATCCCCATCCTGGTATACTTGGCCCCCTCATCCCTATCCTGGCATACATGGCCCCCTCATCCCTATCCTTGTATACATGGCCTCTTCATCCCCATCATGGTATAAATGGCCCCATCAAAATGTACACAAAACAAAATAAACCATTCTACTTACTTTCCTTCTGCTCCCTCGCAGCACGGCTTCCTGTTCAGATGCCAGCAGCTGATTTCAGCTAGTAAGCAGTGCATGGCAGTAATGTAATGCACTGCTTGCATGCCGAGGTCAACTGCCGGAATAATCACTGCTCCCCACGCCCGACACTATGGGCATGTGGAGCAGTGAATATTAATTCTCTTTAATAGCCGGCACACTGTTAGCCGCAGCCGCCGGTTCCTGCAACTGCTGGGCAATCACCTGTGCTCGCTATTAAAGTGAATTAATATTTTCATATAATACCCTGAGGATAGGGAATACAAAAGGGACAGCACCACGCAGGATCTAAGCGTAATATTAAAAAAATCACAAATAAAAGTGAAGAGCTGATGCACCCATCAGAATTAGATGGAAGAAACAGCGTAATGGCCTATGGGGAGGATCACGACCGAGGCCCTAGTTTGTCGGTCTGCCGCACGGCTCCTGGTCCATGAGGTGATCCTCAGTCGTCCATAGGTAGAAGTGACAGGATACAAAAAAACAGTCTAAGGCTACTTTCACACTTGCGTTTTTTTGCGCAGCGCATCGTGCGCATATGAAACGCATTAAAAAAACGCATGCAAACGCTTATAAATGCTGCAATATTTAGTCGCATCAGCGTGCGCATTATGACCAAAAAACGCAGCGTTTGTATGCGATTTCAAGCGTTTTTGCATGCGTTTGCGTTTTTTCAGCGCATGGGTTGTCTACGTGTCACATTTCTATCAACTGTGTCTCTATCATCTGTCTCTATCATCTCTGTCTCTATCATCTGTCTCTATCATCTCTGTCTCTATCATCTGTCTCTATCATCTCTGTCTCTATCATCTGTCTCTATCATCTCTGTCTCTATCATCTCTGTCTCTATCATCTGTCTCTATCATCTCTGTCTCTATCATCTCTGTCTCTATAATCTCTGTCTCTATCATCTGTCTCTATCATCTCTGTCTCTATCATCTGTCTCTATCATCTCTGTCTATCATCTGTCTCTATCATCTCTGTCTCTATCATCTCTGTCTCTATCACCTTTTTATCTACACTCCTCACAATGTATCTTGTGTAGGGGATTGTTTAAACAAGTTAGACATTATTTACTCAAAAATCGCGTGCGCGCAAAAGCGCTGACGAGCGCAAAGCCATACGCACACCAGCGCACCCATAGACTGCAATGTTATATTTTGCGCATAGCATGCGCACACGTGCGCACGCGTTTTTTTCAAAGCGGTTGGACGGAAAAAAAATGCAACATGTAGCATCTAGCACATATGGACGCACACCTGGAAAATGCAAAGCGCACGCTAAACGCAGATGAACGCGTGCAACTGCTAGACCCTGTGCCCGCCATGTTAAAGGTAGGGGAACATTGCGCATGCGTCCAATAGCGCACGATGCGCTGCGCAAAAAAACGCTAGTGTGAAAGTAGCCTAATGCCGGCGCTCCTGAGAATTGTATAGTGTGCTACATTAGCTTATAAAAAAGTTTTTTTAACCCCTTAACGACCAAGCCATTTTGTAGGTTAAAGACCAGGCCAATTTTTACAATTCTGACCACTGTCTTTTTATGAGGTTATAACTCTGGAACGCTTCTACGGATCTTGGCGATTCTGAGATTGTTTTCTCGTGACATATTGTACTTCATGATAGTGGTAAAATTTCTTCAATATAACTTGCGTTTAATTATGAAAAAAACGGAAATATGGCAAAAATTTTGAAAATTTTGCAATTTTCAAACTTTTAATTTTTATGCCATTAAATAAGAGAGATATGTCACAAAAATTAGTTAATAAATAACATTTCCCACATGTCTACTTTACATCAGCACAATTTTGGAACCAAATTTTTTTTTTGTTAGGAAGTTATAAGTGTTAAAAGTTGACCAGCAATTTCTCATTTTTCCAACAAAATTTACAAACCATTTTTTTTCGGGCCACCTCACATTTGAAGTGAATTTGAGGGGTCAATATGACAGAAAATACCCAAAAGTGACACCATTCTAAAAACTGCACCCCTCAACGTGTTCAAAGCCACATTCAAGAAGTTTGTTAACCCTTTAGGTACTTCACAAGAATTGAAGCAATGTGGAAGGAAAAAATGAATATTTAACTTTTTTTCCCAAAATTTTTCTTTCGACACAATTTTTTAAAATTTTGTCAAGGGTATCAGGAGAAAATGAACCACAATATTTGTTGTACAATTTCTCCAGAGTACACCGATACCCCATGTGTGGGGGTAAACCACTATTTTGGCGCATGGCAGAGCTCGGAAGGGAAGCAGCGCCATTTGACTTTTTTGGCTGGAATTGAGATTGGACGCCATGTCGCATTTGGAGAGTCCCTAAACAGTGGAAACCCCCCACAAGTGACCCCATTTTGGAAACTGGACCCCCCAAGGAACTTATCTAAATGTGTTGTGAGAGCTTTTAACCCCCAAGGGCTTCACAGAAGGTTATAACGTAGAGCCGTAAAATTAAAAAATCATATTTTTTCCACAAAAATGATCTTTTCATCCCAATTTTTATTTTCCAAAGGATAAAAGGACCCCAAAAGTTATTGTACAATTAGTCCTGAGTATGCTGATACCCCATATGTGGGGGTAAACCACTATTTGGGCGCATGGCAGAGCTCGGAAGGGAAGCAGCGCCATTTGACTTTTTTGGCTGGAATTGAGATTGGACGCCATGTCGCATTTGGAGAGTCCCTGTGTGCCTAAACAGTGGAAACCCCCCACAAGTGACCCCATTTTGGAAATTAGACCCCCCCAAGGAACTTATCTAAATGTGTTTGTGAGAGCTTTTAACCCCCAAGGGGTTCACAGAAGGTTATAACGTAGAGCCGTAAAATTAAAAAAACATATTTTTTCCACAAAAATGATCTTTTCATCCCAATTTTTATTTTCCAAAGGATAAAAGGACCCCAAAAGTTATTTTGAAATTAGTCCTGAGTACGCTGATACCCCATATGTGGGGGTAAACCACTATTTGGGCGCATGGCAGAGCTCGGAAGGGAAGCAGCGCCATTTGACTTTTTTGGCTGGAATTGAAATTGGACGCCATGTCGTATTTGGAGAGCCCCTGTGTGCCTAAACAGTGGAAACCCCCCACAAGTGACCCCATTTTGGAAACTAGACCCCCCAAGGAACTTATCTAGTTGTGTTGTGAGAGCTTTGAACCCCCAAGGGCTTCACAGAAGGTTATAACGTAGAGCAGTAAAATTAAAAAATCATATCTTTTCCACAAAAATGATCTTTCCACCCCCAATTGTTATTTTCCAAAGGGTAACAGGACCCCAAAAGTTATTGTGCAATTTGTCCTGAGTACGCTGATAACCCATATGTGGGGGTAAACCACTATTTTGATGCATGGCAGAGCTCGAAAGGGAAGGAGCGCCTTTTTCAAATGCAGACTTTGATGGAATGGTCTGCGGGTGTCATGTCACATTTGGAGAGCCCCTGATGTGCCTAAACAGTAGAAACCCCCCACAAGTGACTCCATTTTGGAAACTAGACCCCCCAAGGAACTTATCTAGATGTGTGGTGAGCACTTTGAACCCCCAAGTGCTTCACAGAAGTTTATAACGTAGAGCCGTGAAAATAAAAAAATCATATTTTTTTACACAAAAATAATCTTTTTGCCCCCAAATTTTTATTTTTATAAGGGTAACAGGAGAAATAGTACCACAAAAGCTATTGTGCAATTTGTCCTGAGTACGCTGATATCCCATATGTGGGGGGGAACCACTATTTTGACGCATGGCAGAGATCGGAAGGGAAGGAGCACCGTTTTTAAATGCAGACTTTGATGGAATTGTCTGCGGGTGTCATGTCACGTTTGCAGAGCCCCTGATGTGCCTAAACAGTAGAAACCCCCCACAAATGACCCCATTTTGCAAACTAGACCCCCCAAGGAACTTATCTAGATGTGTGGTCAGCACTTTGAACCCCCAAGGGCTTCACAGAAGTTTATAACGTAGAGCCGTGAAAATAAAAAAATCATATTTTTTTCCACAAAAATGACCTTTTTGCCCCCAAATTTTTATTTTTCTAAGGGTAACAGGAGAAATAGGACCCTAAAAGCTATTGTGCATTTTGTCCTGAGTACACTGATACCCCATATGTGGGAGGGAACCACTGTGATCGCCTTACTGCGATCTTTGGGAGGCACAATGAACAAATTCACAAAAGGTGAAGAATTGTTTTTTTTTTTTTTGCGCCGTTCCTCGTGCGGTATTAGTGATTAGGCGACTTTATTCCTCGGATCGGTGCGATTACAGCGATACCAGATTTACATCCTTTTTTCATATTTAGCTTCTGTCACACACTAAAAGATGCTTTTTTTTGGAATAATTTTTTGTAAGAAATTTTTGCATCGCCGTATTTTGAGAGCTATAATTTTTCCATGTTTTGGCCGACAGAGTTATCTGTGGGCTTATTTTTTGCGGGACGAGCTGACGTTTATACTGGTACCATATTCGGGCACATAACGTTTTTTGATCGCTTCCTATTCCGATTTTTGTGGAAGCAGAATGAACAAAAACCAGCAATTCAGGAATTTTTTTTTTTTTTTTTTTCCTCCGTTCCGTGTGTGGTAAAATTGATAAGGCAGTTTTATTCTTCAGGTCACTACGATTACAGCGATACCTCATTTATATATATTTTTTTATGTTTTGGCGTTTTTTACACAATAAAAATTTTTATAGAAAAAAATAATTATTTTTGCATCAGTTTATTCCGTGAGCTATAACTTTTTTATTTTTTCGCTGATGATGCTGTGTAGTAGCTTATTTTTTTCGGGACAAGATGACGTTTTCAGCGGTACCATGATTATTTATATCTGACTTTTTGATCGCGTGTTATTGCACTTTTTCCAAGCGGTATGATGATACCGCTTGGAAAAAGTATAATTTACTACTTTTTTGTGTTTTTTTTTACGGCTTTCACTGAAGGGGTTAACTAGGGTTACGCTTTTATAGATGGGATTTTTACGGACGTGGCGATACCAAACATGTGTATTTTTTTGTTTTTAATTTTTTTTATTACATAAAAATGTGTATTTTTTAGGGGATTTTTTTTAAATTATTTTTTAATATTTTTTTTACAATTTTCTAAAAAAAATGATTTTTTTTTAACTTGTCCCTTTATGGGACTTTCACTTTTTTTACTTTTTATTGCAGTTACAATGCATTGCAATGCTCCAGCATTGCAATGCATTGTACCTATGGGGAAAGCTGCTGTGAGCATGATCACAGCAGCTTTCCATAGCTAGATGACCCGGAGGTTGTCATGACAACCCCCGGGTCATCAAGGCAGAGATCGGGCCCTGAAAATACATTTCAGGGCGCCGATCTGAGGCAGAGGGAGCTCCCGACCCTCTGCCTCCCCCCCTGAGCGCTGCGATCGCGCTCGATCGCAGCAGTCAGGGGTTAACAGCCAGGGGCGGTGGGGGCTCCGCTCCTGGCTGTCAGTGCAGGAAGCCTGGCCACTGCAGCGCCGGCTCCTGCACTGATCGCGCTGGAGAAGCTGAAATTTCAGCTTCTCCTGCGCGATCGCTGCTATGTTTGGTCAGTCAGATTGACTGACCAAGCACAGCGCTGTAGGTGCGGGGACCGACGGCAAAGGTCCCCGCACCGCTTGCCGTGCCTTTCAGCTGTCTGTGACAGCTGTCGGCACTGATCTACCACTGCGTGTTTACACGCAGTGGTAGATCAAAGGCATGACATGCACAGTCCGTCCTGGTGCCGGAACTGACACCCGGCCATGACGGACTGTGCACGTCATTGGACATTAAGGGGTTAAAAAAGCTAATTGAAGAAAGTTGTTTATTTAAAAGATACAAAGTAAAAACAAAATAAAAACAACACTTTTCGGCTTGGAGAGAGCAAAAGCCTTCATCAGGTTATTTGTGCATCCATATTGGGACAATAGCCATGTTTTTTTAATCCCTTTTCCCATCTCTCCAAGCCAAAACGCGTTGTTTTCACTTTGTTTTTACTTTGTATCTTTTAAATAAACAACTTTCTTCAATAAGTTTTAAAAAAAAACAACACAAAAAAAACTTTTTTTCTAAGCTAATATAGCACACTATACAATTCTCGGGAGCGCCAGCATTAGACTGTTTTTTTTGTATGCTTTCAGAGAATGAATATTCACTGCTCTCCACTCCCATGGATGTAAATGGGTGGCATACAATTTGCCAGGGCCCATGCTGAAAAATATGAAGACTACTGATACTTTGTACTCTGGAATAATGGGATCCAAGATAAATGTTTTTGGAAATGATGACTTCAAAACTGTATGGCATTGCAATGGTCAGGAGTACAAAGAAAAATGCATGGTGCCTACAGTGAAACATGGTGGTTGTAGTGTCCTTCCTGAATAAGAACAGGGTAAACGTGATTAAGTGATCAAATATGTCTCCTAATATGAACCCAATTGAACACTTATTCTGAAAAGACAAGTTGAGCATTACTCTCCATCCCGCACCATAGCTCTAAGAAAGGTTTTTCTTGAATAATGGAAAAGGAACGATGTTGTAAATTGTCACCAACTTGTTTATTCTATGCATAGAAGACTTAATGCAGTCCTTAAAAATCATGACAGTCATACAAAATATTAGACAAAATTGTTTTTTTATGTCTAGTGCTGTATATTGATTTTTGCATCCTAAATTAAAAAAAATGTATGAAATTCCGCCTTCTCAAAATTGATCTCGTGTTCAGTGAGGTATTGATTAAATTTAGGCATTAGGAATTACAATTAGGTTTTAGGCATTAGGATTTAGGTAGCGATCACACAGGTAATGCAGTTTTGGTCCAAACACGTGCAATTTTTATAGCTTTCACAGGTTGCACAGCACCAAACTCAAACATAAATCCCTAGCTTTGTCCAGGTGCTAACTAACCAGAACAGACTAATACATGGCTGTTCTAGTCCCAGCTCAATCAAACAAAACAGCTATCATCCACAGCAATCACTGATACTTGTGTTTCTTTGCACACGGCCTGTGCAGACTCTTCCCAAAGAGTGATTCTGGCCCATCTCTCTTCAACTCCAAGATACATCCAGTCTGGTCATTTTCTGTGAGCTGACGGACTAAGGAGAACAGCTAGCCTGTTTATATGCAGGGCTAACCAAGGGATCTAATTAGAAATTGAAAAGCTAGGATTTAACACTAGACTAGCCTACCTTTCTTTGCTACAATATCTGTTGTGCCCATGAGGGTCCAGTCGCCACAGAGGTACTGCACCTCATCCAGAGGTGTGGCACTTAGCTCTCGCGTAAGGAGGGGGCACTGGCCAGCGCTCGCATATGTGCATATCCAACACAGATCACATGACCTCAGGCTAGAGGGGAGGGGCCCCCAGTTTGGGCGGGAAGGGAGTGTGACAGTTGGAGGAAAGTAGTCAGTTGGAGAAGAAGAGGTCCTAGGGGCCAGGGAAGTGAGGAATCCACCCGTGGCACCTGAGTCAGAATGAAGGACTAGGTTGCAGTAGGGGACCGGCCCCAGACTAGTGGAGAATCTGTAAGACTCAGCTAGCAAACCAAAGGCTGTAGTAACTGTATGTGCGACAGCCAAATCCACACACAATCGCTGAAAAGGTAGCCATATAGGATTAAGGGACCAAGAAGACATCGCCCGACAGGATCTGAGGCTTGGGACACTGTGTGTGAGGTGCAGGGCAGGAGTGGAGGGAGCCGGCGCTGGTAGAGACGATCAGAGAAAGGAACATAAGAAGGGGGTTCTGGCAAAGTGTTCCTCAAACTACCCGAGAGCTGGCTGGATCAATGACCCGGAGGACACAGCACCCTGGCTGGGGATTGTAAAATGAAAGACCGTGAGTAAACTGTGAAGACTGCACCCTGCTGAGTCCTCAGATTAATTTACTGCGTCACCTACCCTGCACTACAACCGTTGCCAACATCGTTAACCCTATAACTGCCCAGGGCCTAGCTCTGCCCATGGAGAGCTCTAACATCTCTGCTGCGTCACCAACTGCCCCAGTGGATCTGAATCGCAGCGTCTGCCATCCTATTGCCGAACACCACGGGTGGCGTCACAAACTAATTCCCCTACAAACTACCCCCATCATCATCTTTGTCATTTTTATTGAATGCCCAGGGGGCCACAGACCGGGTCACTGCTGCCGTGACTTCCCCTTTAAGGACCGCCCGGCCCGGTTCCAAGTACCCCATGGCCCTAGGGGGAGCTCCATATTTATATACATGTTTATTCCTCATCATTGAAACTGCAACACCAAGAAGGAGCTTATCTTTATTATTGGTTCAATAGATATTTTAATGATGAAAAAATGGAAACAACATTTTTGAAACATCTTGATGGATTCAGTATTGAGAATGAGTGCCACGAGCAGAAGTACATTCATTTACATCAGTGTTTCCCAAACTCCAGTTCTCACGGCCCCCACAGATCATGTTTTTAGGATTTCCATAGTGTTTTACAGGTGAGAGAATTCCTGATGCCTTGATGATACTTGCAATCACCTGTGCAATACTAAGGAAATCCTGAAAGCGTGACCTGTTGGGGCCGTGAGGACTGGAGTTTGGGAAACACTGATTTACATGCTTTAGCATGCTTTTAATGGGGTTATTAATGGTTGTCTAAGAAATGTTCTGTCACACTGAATGTAAACTGGGACACATCATCAAGATCCTCTGATGGCAGCTCCCATTACAATTGCTGAGCAATGAAGTCCTAGATTTTATTGATGGGAGACCAGTCTGGAGACTTTGCAGGCCATGGTAGCAAGTTTAGTTAACATAGCCTGCTGACAGTAACAAAAGCATCATGTGGTCTGGAATTATTATGTTGAAAAATTGCTCATGGAACATTTTGGAGACATGGCAAGACCACTGGTTCCACATTCCATGAGAGGCCATCACACTGGTCCTATTCCTACAATTATGGTGTTATGTGGCATAATCAATGGTATATAGACAACTCTAGTCTTTATGCAATGTACTCTAAGCTCAGCGTTACATTGGTAGGAGAACCAGTGCTACGGCCATTCCAGTTCAAGGTGCATTTACACAAACATATTTTACGGTCTGTGTTACAGTCATTATGCCTATCCAATTCCTAGATTTCCTGATATTAACTTATAGCTACATTTGTGTTTATGATCTTGCTCGTCCAAATCAGGAGACCCATGGTTTGGTAGGTCATTGCAGCTGCAGCATGGACCATAATATACGGTGGTGTGAATGTAACTTTTTAGACAATAGAGAAGATGTTGGCATGGTCACACAAGGCAGTGCTTATTAGGCTTTATGGGACCCAAGATTTTCTAATGGCTGTCCTGAATATGATCAAAGGCTGCAGGTCATGTAATAATATCTTTCACAGTACTTGCATATGGTCAATAATTTGTGTTACTCCAATTGTCAATAGTAGAGAAGAGCGACTTTGCGTTTTTTAGGGTCAAGTCGGGTTTCATGAAACCCGACTTTCTCAAAAGTCGAGTCGAACGAAATTGACCGACTATCAGAAATAGTCAGAAGTCCGACTGAAACACAAAACCCAATGCAAGTCAATGGAGAAGCAAAGTCGGCAGGGAGTGGAGGACAGTAAACACACCTACAGTGCCCATTTCAATGCCAACAACATCAATTCTTATTACTTAAGCTTGGCAACCTTAATTTACTTTATAATAACAGTTACGCATTGAAAACTGGGGGCTATTTGGCTAAAGTTGTGGGGGGTAGGGCTGGCTCCAGGTTTTCGTGAGCCCCAAGCCAAAGAGTGTCAGAGCGCCCCTTTAAGACATACCACAATTCATGATGCTCCGATACAGCACAGAAATATAGGTATAGTACAATGACAAAAACTTCACTTCTTACATGACATGACTGATATCTATTTTAAAATCTACAATAGCTCAAAAACCAGATAGTATATTCCTCCATACAGTATTATGGCCACCACATAGTGCGCCATACAGAATAATGAGCCCCATATATTGCTCCATACATAATTGGTTTCATATAATGCTCCATACAGTATATGATGAGCTCCACATAATGCTCCAGTATATGATGGTCCCCATGTAATGTGCCATACAGTATAGGACGTTCCCCATAGAGTAGAATGAGCCCCACATATTGCTCCATATAGTATAATGAGTCGCAAATAAAGCTCCATACAGTATATGATGGGCCCCATATATTGCTCCATACAGAAAGGGATCCATATAATGCTCCATACAGAATAGGCCCCATATGTGCTCCATATGATGCTCCATACCCTATATGATGCCCCATAAATAATGAACCCCATATGATGCTCCAGTATATGATGGGTCCCATGGATGATGCTCCAGTGTCTTATGGGCCAATATAATGCTCCATATATAATGGGCCACATTTATATTGCTCCAGTGTATAATGGACCCCATAGATGCTGCTCCAGTGTCTGATCTGCCCCATTTAGAAAGCTCCAGTATATGATGGGCCCCATGGATGATGCTCCAGTGTCTTATGGGCCAATATAATGCTCCATATATAATGGGCCACATTTATAATGCTCCAGTGTATAATGGACCCCATAGATGCTGCTCCAGTGTCTGATCTGCCCCATTTAGAAAGCTACAGTATATGATGGGCCCCATGGATGATGCTCCAGTGTCTTATGGGCCATAATAATGCTCCATATATAATGAGCCCCATTTATAATGCTCCAGTGTATAATGGGCCCCATAGATGCTGCTCCAGTGTCTGATCTGCCCCATTTAGAAAGCTCCAGTCTATGATGGGCCCCATGGATGATGCTCCAGTGTATGATGGGCCAATGTAATGCTCCATATATAATTGGCCCTATTTATAATGCTCCAGTGTATAATGGGACCCATAGACGCTGCTCCAGTGTCTGATCTGCCTCATTTAGAATGCTCCAGTATATGATGGGCCCCATGGATAATGCTACAGTCTATGATGGGCCCTATATATCATTCTCCAGTGTATGATGCTCCCCATATATTGTTTCCAACAGTAAAAAAAATGAAATACCTCTCCTCGCTGAGCACTGCTCTACTCTGGAATCCTTAGCGTTGCCATCTTCCAGCTCTCTGCAATAGGACTCTTTAGGCAGAGGGCGTACAGACGTGACGTCATCACGCTCTCTGACCTGAATGTCACTGTCAGGAAACGCGGAAGACGTCACAGCGATGGAGCCGGGAGAGGTAAGTATTGCAAGTGCTGTGGCCCTGAGCGACGGCACTGGCACAGGGCCCCTCATAGTACGCCGGTGTGTCTGAAGGCAAGTGGGACCCCCCACGTCAGAGACACTTTTGCATACTGTGAGGGGCCCTGTGCCAGTTCCGTCGCCCACGAGTCGGCCCACCCCCACCTGCTCAGGGAACCGGCACTTGCCCGGGTGCGCCAGGTGCTGAAGCAGGCCCTGGGGGGGGTACAGCCCAGTTAGGGAGGAGGAAAAACTGGCATATGTTGAGGTGTAGGCTGGACTTTCAGCTGCTGCAAATGGAGGAATTGGAGAAGTCGGAGGAAGAAGAGGACAAAGCGAGCCATTTTGCTGGCAACCTGTGTGTCATCAGGGGAAGGTGGTACAAAATCATTTGAAACCCAGGCATGGTTCATTTTAATGAAGGTGAGGTCACCAACATTTTGGGTCCACAGTTGGGTCCTTTTTCTGTCAGGATTGATCCAGCTGCACTGAACATTCTTTCTGATAGCACACTACCAGCAGGGCAAGCAAGCTCCTGTAAGGCATATTGAGCCAATTCAGGCCAAGTGTCAACTTTACAGGCCCAGTAGTCAAAGGGGAATGAATTGTGAGGGAGAAGATCGATAGGGGAGGAGAGGTAATTTTGAACCATAGTTGACAACTGCTGTCTCCTGTCTGTTGCAATCGATTCAGTATTAATAGTCATGTGAGCGGTAATCGAGAAATCAGACCACAACATGGTCATGAAACCCCTGTCTCCAACGCCGCTTCGGCTGTGTGCACCACGAACACCTCTTCCATTTGGTCCAGTATGGCTCGTGGTAGAACCTGCATCGCTGCTGTGTGCAGGGAATGCCTCTAACAAACGGTTTACCAGAGTTGCTTGTTTGTTGGCCAATATTAGCTCTAGGTTCTCCTGTGGCAGGATGTTCTGTAATTTGCCTTTATAGCGTGGATCGAGGATGCTGGCTAACCAGTAGTCGTCATCATTCATAATTTTGGCAATGCGCTCCCTTTTTAGTAGCCGCAAGACATAATCACACATGTGGGCTAATGTTCCAGGTGTCAATGATGCACTTAGAGTGGTGGGTGGAGGAGGACTTTCTGCCAAAAAGGGTACTGTATCACAAGCGTACAGCTGTATACAGTCTAGGGGTAATTGATAATCTCTGTATATATTTCCGGAGTAACACACAGACGCTCACAGGCTCAGTATGCATTACACCAGAATATAAAAAGCTGAAAAAGGGTACTGTATCACCAGATACAAGGTATATATAGCATAGTGAAAATATTGTAAATCTCCTTATATATTTCAGGAGTCAGACAAAGACGCTCACAGGCTCACTATGGATTAGACAAGAATATAAAAAGTAGAAAAAGGGTAATGTATTAGAAGCGTACAGCTGTATACAGTGTTGGGGTAATTTTAAATCTCCGTATATTTTTCCAGAGTCAGACACAGACTCTCACAGGCTCAGTATGGATCACACCAGAATTTAAAAAGTAGAAAAAGGGTAATGTATCAGAAGCGTACAGCTGTATACGGTGAAGGTGAAAAATTTAAATCTCCGTATATATTTGCGGAGTAACAGACACAGACTCTCACAGGCTCAGTATGGATTACACCAGAACATAAAAAGCAAAAAAGTGTACTGTATCAGAAGCGTACAGCCATATACAGTGTTGGGGTAATTTTAAATCTTCATATATATTGCAGGAGTAACACACAAACGCTCACAGGCTCAGTATGGAGTAGACAAGAATATGAAAAGCAGAAAAAGTGTACTGTATCAGTAGCATACAGCTGTATACAGTGTTGGGGTAATTTTAAATCTCCGCATATATTTCCGGAGTAACAGACACACGCTCACAGGCTCAGTATGGAGTATACCAGAATATGAAAAGCAGAAAAAGTGTACTGTATCAGTAGCGTACAGCCGTATACAGTGTTGAGGTAATTTTAAATCTCCGTATATATTTCAGGAGTAACACACAGACGTTCACAGGCTCAGTATGGAGTAGACCAGAATATGAAAAGCAGAAAAAGTGTACTGTATCAGTAGCGTACAGCTGTATACAGTGTAGGGGTAATTTTAAATCTCCATATACATTTCAGGAGCAACACACAGACGCTCTCTCAGTTTGGAATAGACCAGAATATGAAAAGCAGAAAAAGTGTACTGTATCAGTAGCGTACAGCTGTATACAGTGGTGGGGTAATTTTAAATCTCAATATATATTTCAGGGGCAACACACAGACGCTCACAGGCTCAGTATGGAGTAGACCAGAATATGAAAAGCAGAAAAAGTGTACTGTATGAGTAGCGTACAGCTGTATACAGTGTTGGGGTAATTTTAAATCTCCGTATATATGTCCGGAGTAAAAGACACATGCTCACAGGCTCAGTATGGAGTAGACCAGAATATGATAAGCATAAAAAGTATACTGTATCAGTATCGTACAGCTGTATACAGTGTTGGCGTCATTTTAAATCTCCATATATATTTCATGAGTAAAACACACACGCTCACAGGCTCAGTATGGAGTAGACCAGAATATGAAAAGCAGAAAAAGTGAACTGTATCAGTAGCATACAGCTGTATACAGTGTTGGGGTAATTTTAAATCTCCATATATATTTCAGGAGTAACACACAGACGCTCACTCAGTATGGAGTAGACCAGAATATGAGAAGCAGAAAAAGTGTACTGTATCAGTAGAGTACAGCTGTATACAGTGTTGGGTCATTTTAAATCTCCGTGTATATTTCAGGAGTAACACACATCGCTCACAGGCTCCGTGTGGAGTAGACTAGAATATGAAAAGCTGAAAAAGTGTACTGTATCTGTATCATACAGCTGTATACAGTGTTGGGGTAATTTTAAATCTTCGTATACATTTCAGGAGTAACACACACGGTCACAGGCTCAGTATGGAGTAGACCAGAATATGAAAAGCAGAAAAAGTGTACTGTATCAGTAGCATACAGCTGTATACAGTATAAATCCAAAAAAGCAAAAGAAGCATGATATGCCATAAAAGATAAATTTTAATATAGAAAAAGTCAAAAGCAGCAATGCTTAAAGATTTAAAAAGCAGGGACAATAATACAAATAAAGCCACGTTCAAATCAGGATATAGTATTGATGGTATATTGCACATATAAATTTTGGAGATATTAAAGAAAAAATCTTTACAAAAGAGAGATATATGAATAAATATCTCTCAAAATAAGCAAGTGCTTAAAGAAATATAATTCAAAAAAATAAACCAGCAAGTGCCTTCAAAAAATAATTCAATGAATATATCAATAAATAAATAATGAGTGCAAAAGATATGCAAACATAGGTATACAAAAATGAATGACAATTCACCAAAATAAATATAAAGTGCTAAATTATAAGAAAAATGTATACCTGAGAGCGGCTGAACACCCCGACGCGCGTTTCGCACTATAGCTTCCTCCACATACATCCCCTTGGAGGAAGCTATAATGCGAAACGCGCGTCGGGGTGTTCAGCCGCTCTCAGGTATACATTTTTCTTATAATTTAGCACTTTATATTTATTTTGGTGAATTGTCATTCATTTTTGTATACCTATGTTTGCATATCTTTTGCACTCATTATTTATTTATTGATATATTCATTGAATTATTTTTTGAAGGCACTTGCTGGTATTTTTTTGAATTATATTTCTTTAAGCACTTGCTTATTTTGAGAGATATTTATTCATATATCTCTCTTTTGTAAAGATTTTTTCTTTAATATCTCCAAAATTTATATGTGCAATATACCATCAATACTATATCCTGATTTGAACGTGGCTTTATTTGTATTATTGTCCCTGCTTTTTAAATCTTTAAGCATTGCTGCTTTTGACTTTTTCTATAATAAAATGTATCTTTTATGGCATATCATGCTTCTTTTGCTTTTTTGGATTTATAATTGATTTGGAAGTGCCTATTTAGCATATCTCTATATCTGTTTTCAGCTGTATACAGTGTTGGGGTAATTTTAAATCTCCGTATGTATTTCATGAGTAAAACACACATGCTCACAGGCTCAGTATGGAGTAGACCAGAATATGAAAAGCAGAAAAAGTGAACTGTATCAGTAGCATACAGCTGTATACAGGGGCAGACACAGACTGTAGTGGGCCCCTGTGCAAGAAATTTTTCGGGCCCCCCCCGCACCTTATAGGGCAACAAAGTTATGTAATCATATAGATTGTAATATTTATTTAGAACGCAACTATCAAATCTAAATCTGGGCCCGGGGGCGGTGATGGGAGGGCCCGGCAGGCTGGGTTATGAAGAGCACTGGCGAAGCCGGAACATTGAACAAAATGTAGGGGGGCCCGAGCGCCGCGCGGACTGGGCTGCCAGCGTGCTCGGGCCCCCCTGATCACCGGGCCCCATACAGCTGTAACGGCTGTAATGCCCTGATGGCGGCCCTGGGTGCTGGAGGCTGGAGGGGCCCTTCTCCTCTGGGGCCCCGTTCAATGAACGGGCTGCACGGGCGTGTCCGCCAGGACCGGCTCCAGTTTTTATGGCCCCGGGCAAGGCCTCAGGGGCCCTTTAACACAGACCACATTCATGATGCACAGATACAGCAGAGAAATATAGGTACAGTACAAGGCCAAATACTTCTCTTCTTACATTACATGAGTGATATCTATTGTAAATTGTACAATAGCTCAAAAACCGCCAATCCTCACAGCGCACAGAACAGACTGGACAGTACAGTCCTCCATACAATATTATGGGCACCACAGTCTCCCCTCATCACCCATATAATACCCCATGCAGGATGTCACCCCCCATATAATGCTCCATACAGAATACTGGACCCAATATAATGCTCCATACAGGATACTGGTCCCCATATAATGCTCCATACACAGTGCCGGCTCCAGGTTTTTATGGGCCCGGGCGAAGGAGCCTCAGTGGGCCCCTTTAACACAGATCACGATTCATGATGCACAGATACAGCAGAGAAATATAGGTACAGTACAAGGCCAAATACTTCTCTTCTTACATTACATGAGTGATATCTATTGTAAATTGTACAATAGCTCAAAAACCGCCAAATCCTTACAGCGCACAGAACAGACTGGACAGTACAGTCCTCCATACAATATTATGGGCACCACAGTCTCCCCCTCATCACCCATATAATACCCCATGCAGGATGTCACCCCCATATAATGCTCCATACAGAATACTGGACCCAATATAATGCTCCATACAGGATACTGGTCCCCATATAATGCTCCATACACAGGGCCGGCTCAGGTTTTATGGCCCGGGCGAAGGAGCCTCAGTGGGCCCCTTTAACACAGACCACGATTCATGATGCACAGATACAGCAGAGAAATATAGGTACAGTACAAGGCCAAATACTTCTCTTCTTACATTACATGAGTGATGTCTATTGTAAATTGTACAATAGCTCAAAACCGCCAAATCCTCACAGCGCACAGAACAGACTGGACAGTACAGTCCTCCATACAATATTATGGGCACCACAGTCTCCCCTCATCACACATATAATACCCATGCAGGATGTCACCCCCATATAATGCTCCACACAGAATACTGGACCCAATATAATGCTCCATACAGGATACTGGTCCCCATATAATGCTCCATACAGGATACTGGTCCCCATATAATGCTCCATACAAAATATGGAGCTCTCCTCTGCACTGTACTGCGTACTGCACTGTTACGGCTCAGGAAAGGGCGCTGTGGAAAGACTCCCCATTATCATCATGATTGCCTCCCCATCATCATCATTGTCTCCTTATCATCATCATTGCCTCCCCATCATCATCATGGCCTCCCCATTATCATCAATGCCTGCCCATCATCATCATCTCCTCCCCATCATCATCAATGCCTGCCCATCATCATCTTCTCCCCATCATCAATGCCTGCCCATTATCATCAATGCCTGCCCATTATCATCATCTTCTCCCCATCATCATCAATGCCTCCCCATTATCAGCAATGCCTGCCCATCATCATCTCCTCCCCATCATCATCAATGCCTGCCCATCATCATCTTCTCCCCATCATCAATGCCTGCCCATTATCATCATCTTCTCCCCATCATCATCAATGCCTCCCCATTATCAGCAATGCCTGCCCATCATCATCTTCTCCCCATCATCAATGCCTGCCCATTATCATCAATGCCTGCCCATCATCATCTTCTCCCCATCATCAATGCCTGCCCATTATCATCATCTTCTCCCCATCATCATCAATGCCTCCCCATTATCAGCAATGCCTGCCCATCATTATCTTCTCCCCATCATCAATGCCTGCCCATTATCATCAATGCCTGCCCATTATCATCATCTTCTCCCATCATCATCATCAATGCCTCCCCATTATCAGCAATGTCTGCCCATCATCACACACAGACTGCACACAAGCACTCTCTCACATACTTATACACACACATACACACACACACACACACACAAAGCACCGCACTACATACACACAGACACACACAGAGACACACACACACAAGTCTTACCTGTCTGACGTCCGCGCGCTCTCTGCCACAGCCGGCCACTGAATGATGACGTCATTCAGCGGCGCTGCTGTGAGAGGACGCGCCGGCGCCCCCTGGAGCCCGGAGCTGCGGCAGCGGAGGCACAGGAGAGGTAAGTATTGTGCCAGCTGATGCCGGGGCTCTGAGCAAGCGGGGGGGGCCCAGTGGCGGCGCTGACACCGCTCTCCTCCACTAACGGGCGCGGGGGTGCCAGAAAGCGAGTGGGCCCCCTGACGCCGGCCCTGGGTCCGCCCCTGGCTGTATACAGTGTTGGGGTAATTTTAAATCTCCGTATATATTTCAGGAGTAACACACAGACTCTCACAGGCTCAGTATGGAGTAGACCAGAATATGAAAAGTAGAAAAAGTGAACTATATCAGTATCGTACAGATGTATACAGTGTTGGGGTAATTTTAAATCTCCGTATATATTTCAGGAGTAACACACAGACGCTCTCTTAGTATGGAGTAGACCAGAATATCAAAAGCAGAAAAAGTATACTGTATCAGTAGCATACAGCTGTATACAGTGTTGGGGTCATTTTAAATCTCCTTATATATTTCAGGAGTATCAAACATCGCTCACATGCTCAGTATGGAGTAGACCAGAATATGAAAAGCAGAAAAAGTGTACTGTATCAGTAGCGTACAGCTGTATACAGTGTTGGGGTAATTTTAAATATCCGTATATATTTCAGGAGTAACACACAGACGCTCTCTCAGTATGGAGTAGACCAGAATATGAAAGCAGAAAAGGTATACTGTATCAGTAGCGTACAGCTGTATACAGTGTTGGGGTAATTTTAAATATCCGTATATATTTCAGGAGTAACACACAGATGCTCTCTCAGTATGGAGTAGACCAGAATATGAAAAGCAGAAAAAGTGTTCTGTATCAGAAGCATACAGCTGTATACAGTGTTGGGGTAATTTTAAATCTCCATATATATTTCAGGAGTAACACACAGACGCTCACAGGCTCAGTATGGAGTAGACCAGAATATGAAAAGCAGAAAAAGTGTACTGTATCAGTAGCGTACAGCTGTATACGATTTTGGTGAAAAATTAAATCTCCGTATATATTTCCGAAGTCACACATAGACGCTCTTTCAGTATGGATTTGACCGTAATACAGAAGGCAGAAAAACGTACTGAATCAGAAGATACCAGCTGTATATGGTTTTGGGGAAAATTGAAATCTCCGTATATATTTCCGGAGTCACACACAGACGCTCTCTCAGTATGGATTTGACCGTAATACAGAAGTCAAAAAAACAATACTGTATGAGAAGATACCAGCTGTATACAGTTTTGGGGAAAATTTAAATCTCCATATATATTTCCGGAGTCACACATAGTCAACATGTATTTGTCTGTGATACCAGCCGGTACACGGTAGTGTGAGGAGCGTACAGCTCTATACGGTGTGGGGAAAAATGAACGCTCGGTAACTGTCCAGAAAAAAAAAATAAAAGTATTAGTGCTGTGTAAAAAGCAGTCTGCAGAGCAGTGTACACACAGCAATATATCTAGCAGGCAGCCTAATAATCAGCTCTGCTGCTGCGCACAAGAAATTCCTCCCCTCTCACTGGCAGGCAGCCTAATAATCAGCTCTGCAGCTCCACACAAGAAATTCCTCCTCTGTTACTGGCAGGCAGCCTAATAACCAGCGCTGCTGCACACAACAAAATCCTCCCCTGTGACTGCACACTAACTGTACAGCTAATCGCTATCAGCACAAGGACATAATAACATTTTTTTTCCTGCCTAACGCTCTCCCTACTGATAAACAGCGTCAGCAACCTCTCCCTACGCTAAGATCGGCAGAAGTAAAATGGCGGTCGGCGGTGAGGGCTTTTATAGGCACTGTGACGCCACAAAGCAAGCCAATCACTGCAATGCCCTTCTCTAAGATGGTGGTGGACGCTGCACATGCCATCTCGTTGCCCATAATCTACGTCCTTGCTCATTGGCTGAGAAAAGGCACCTGCAAGCATTTTGGGAAAACCCACTTTGGCGCTCGGGTCGCCGAACGCATGGCCAACCTCACGCTATGGCTGGGTTTCGCTCGGCGAAAATCCGACTGTGGCAAAAGTCGACGTTTTTTTAATCTGACCGACCTGTTTCGCTCAACTCTAGTCAACAGGTTGTCGCCAAGAAGAGATCTATAACTACTCACTATTTCCTGAGCCACTTTACAATCACTGTCTTTTTGTCTTTTGGTAGGTTCTGTTGTTGCTGCAGTCGCTTGGCCTCTGGTTGTGCTAAATAATGACAGTCACTTACTTTGGATGATTGCACTCTTTACACATGCTATTTGCCTAGCTACCATCTACTGGTTAGAACACTAGACATTATAGTTCCCTTGATTTCTACTCCACACCCTAATGGAACTGAGATTGAACAGTGCCACACTTTGGAGTCTGTCACTTGGGACCTGTTATCTCAACCATCCTGTGCACCAACAATACACTACACATATCAAAGCTCAGTGCCTACCTTAAACTTACGTTCCCTTGTATTAAAAAGAATATAGAACATATAAACTCGTCAACATGGTTACAAGGTATCTATTTTAATGCAAGATGTCTGGTTACTCAAAGCATCAGTGGTAAAATAAAAGAAAAAAGCTGGAGTGGTGCAATTAATCTAAGTTCCCTGCCCATAGTCTT
>JARQOD010011706.1:0-22416 GCA_033576555.1 Oophaga sylvatica
TATTTATTTGCTGAGATAGTGTGTCTGGACCACACTATTAGAAGAAAGGATTCAGATTCAGAAATGTGGGCCGGTGTCTGGACCACACGTTTAGCAGAAAAGATTCAGATATGTGGCCTGGTGTCTGGACCACACTATTAGCAAAAAGGATTTAGATTCTGAAATGTGGCCTGGTCTCACTCTCTGGCCCACACAATTAGCACAAACAATTTAGATTCTAAAATATGGCCTGGTGAAAAAATTTAGATTCTGAAATGTGGCCTGGTCTCTGGCCCACACTGTTATCACAAACTATTTAGATTCTGAAATGTGGCCTGGTCTCACTCTCTGGCCCACACAATTAGCATAAACAATTTAGATTCTGAAATATGGCCTGGTGTCAAGACCACACTATTAGCACAAATGATTTAGATGCTGAAATGTGGCCTGGTGTCAGGTGCAGACTTTTAGCACAAACTATTTAGATTCTGAAATGTGGCCTGGTGTCTGGCGCACACTTTTAGCACAAATGATTTAGATTCTGAAATGTGGCCTGGTCTCATTCTCTGGCTCACACTATTAGCACAAACGATTTAGATTCTGAAATGTGGCCTGGTGTCTTTCCCACACTATTAGCATAAATGATTTAGTTGCTGGAAGGTCGATTACACACAGGATCCTATCTACCGGAACTACCTTACTACTTGTAGCAGCAGGACCAACCTCTTTGCACTGTTACACTGACAAAATGGCGCAAAAACAACATGTCTGCTTTTTATATGGAAAGGGACATGTGACTTTGTAGGCCAATGACAGAAGACCTTTTGTCTGCATGTTGTGGATGGTTTCTGCACCCTGTTTGGCTGCTGCAATCTCCACACATTAAGTTAATAAAAAAAATTAAAAAAAACAGTCCGCCGCCACTCTGACCTCTCCCCAGTCCCCAGACACTCCCCTCATCAAACTCGTCCTCCCCGCTTATCATATAGCACCACTATCCTAGCCAAAGTCCTAACAAAAGCATTAGTGGAAACTCAATGATTTACTGAGCATTGGCCGAATTTTGCCAATCTATAGGGAAAATGCTCCAGAATCTGAACATGAATCCAAATGTGCAACGCTCGTGCCAAATTTTATATTGGCGAACGTTTTCCGAACACATTCGCTCATCTCTATCTAGGAATACCACTACATGACAATTTGAACATAATGTGTATCAGGCCATCCTTTATGTCTAATAAAGGGTGTATCTGAGTCTCCCTTCCTTCAAATTTTTAAATTCAAAGATTTAAATTTTGGTTTACTTAAATTATAATTTTTTTAATTCTTTTTAATTTTTGACTGAAATACAAGTCATTATATAGGAAAGAATGTTTCTTAACATTTCTTTTCTGTAAGCTCCAATTTCTCGTCGATTTTGAATGTTTTTTTGTCAGTCCTTAAAGTGGAGTAAAAGTGTGACATCATTGTTCTCAGCGATCTGGGAGTCAGATATGCTTCCATGGGTCTTCCCTATGCTTTTCTCCTTTCACTCAGCATTTTTTCCATCCATTTCAACATTTTTACTGCCCCTAGACCTCCTTGTAGGGTCTGCTGGAAAATGCTCAGATTTCCCATTGACTTCCATTATTCTCATTACTCTTAACGAGCATCCGAGCATTAGAAATTGCTTGGTTTGAGTAATGAGCATCTGAGCACTTTAGTGCTCACTCATCTCTAGTTAATATACTTGCATAATACCGAATCCATCATATGAAAGATTCCATTAGTAACTAGCAGACTCAGTTGATTTACAAGTGGAGTCCTTACTGCCTATGCCTAGATATCCATACTTTTGACAAAAAGAAAAGTACTGCATGTGACGAAATTTGACACAGAACAAAGCCTCCAACACATATTCAAAGTGGTTTAATCTGTGATTGTATAAAGCTGAATCCCAACAGTGTGTAATTCACAAAATTTTTAGAACCATTTCTGTTTTTGTTTTCCAAAACTTATGCAGATTACTCACCAGAATATAATCATGTAAAATGGCATAAGACTTTATTTTTAAAGGGAATATGTTACCAGGTTTTGCCACCTAATCTGAGAACAGCATACATTGGTTACGGAAAGTATTCAGACCCCTTTAAATTTTTCACTCTTTGTTTCATTGCAGCCATTTGTTAAATTCAAAAAAGTTCATTTTTTCTCATTAATGTACACTCTGCACCCCATCTTGACTGAAAAAAACCAGAAATGTAGAATTTTTGCAAATTTATTAAAAAAGAAAAACTGAAATATCACATGATCATAAATATTCAGACCCTTTGCTCAGTATTGAGTAGAAGCACTCTTTAGAGCTAGTACAGCCATAAGTCTTCTTGGGTATGATGCAACAAGTTTTTCACACCTGGACCTGGGGATCCTCTGCCATTCTTCCTTGCCATTCTTCCTCTCCTGTTCCATCAGGTTGGATGGTGAATGTTGGTGGACAGCCACTTTCAGATCTCTCCAGAGATGCTCAATTGGGTTTAGGTCAGGGCTCTGGCTGGGCCAGTCAAGAATGGTTACAGAGTGCTTCTGAAGCCACTTCTTTGTTATTTTAGCTGTGTGCTTAGGGTCATTGTCTTGTTGGAAGGTGAATCTTCGGCTAAGTCTGAGGTCCAGAGCACTCTGAAAGAGGTTTTCATCCAGGGTATCCCTGTACTTGGCCGCATTCATGTTTCCTTCAGTTGCAACCAGTCGTCCTGTCCCTGCAGCTGAAAAACACCCTCATAGCATGATGCTGCCACCACCATGTTTCACTGTTGGGATTGTATTGGTTAGGTGATGAGCAGTGCCTGGTTTTCTCCACACATACCGCTTAGAATTATCACCAAAAAATTCTATCTTCATCTCATCAGACCAGAGAACCTTATTTCTCATAGTCTGAGAGTCCTTCATGTGTTTCCTAGTAAACTCTATGCGGGTTTTCATATGTCTGGCACTGAGGAGAGGCTTCCATCGGGCCACTTTGCCATAAAGGCCTGACTGGTGGAGGGCTGCAGTGATAGTTGACTTTATGGAACTTTCTCCCATCTCCCTACTGCATCTGTGGAGCTCAGCCACAGTGCTCTAAGGGGTTCTTCTTTACCTCTCTCACCAAGACTCTTCTCCCACGATTGCTCAGTTTGGCTGGATGGCAAGGTCTAGGAAGACTTCTGGTGGTCCCAAACTTCTTCCATTTAAGGATTATGGAGGCCACTGTGCTCTTAGGAACCTTGAGTACTGCAGAAATTCTTTTGCAACCTTGGCCAGATCTGTGCCTTGCCACAATTCTGTCTCTGAGCTCCTTGGCCACTTCCTTTGACCTCATGATTCTCATTTGGTCTGACATGCACTGTGAGCTGTGATGTCTTATATAGACAGGTGTGTGCCTTTACAAATCAATTCCTATCAGTTTAATTTAACACAGCTGGACTCCAATGAAGGAGTAGAACCATCTCAAGGAGGATCACAAGGAAATGAACAGCATGTGACTTAAATATGAGTGTCTGAGAAAAGAGTCTGAATACTTATGACCATGTGATATTTCATTTTTTATTTTTTAATAAATTTGCAAAAATTTCTACATTTCTGGCTTTTTCAGTCAAGATGGAGTGCAGAGTGTACATTAATGAGAAAAAATGAACTTTTGTTATTTTAGCAAATGGCTGCAATGAAACAAAGAGTGAAAAATTTAAAGGGGTCTGAATACTTTCTGTACCCACTGTAATGTAGAGACAAAGACCCCAATTCAAGCGATGTGTCACTTACCCGGCTGCTTGCCATACTTTTGATAAAACTACTATTTTATCAGCTGGAAATTATTACTAGAGGACTAATAAACATGCTGCCATGTAGTCCTTCATATTCATGAGCTCTGCATAACCCTGCCCCACCACTGATTGGCAGCTTTCTGTGTATGCACAGTGTATATAGAAAGCAGCTAATCAGTGATATGGGCACGGTAATGCAGTGCTCAACTTTCCGGGGACTGCCAGATCTGTAGCAAGAAAAACTATGATTTTATAAAAGTTGCAGCTATCGGCCCAATAAGTGACACATAAGTGACAGGGTCTTTGTCTCTACATCATGTTGCTCTCAGATAGAGTTACCAATGTCATGCTTTAAATAAAACGTATTTATATACTTGAGTATAAACTGAACCGAATATAAGCTGAGGCAACTAATTTTACCACAAAAAAACTGGGAAAATGTATTGACTCGAGTATAAGCCTGGTATACATTGTCCCCTCATCACCATACTGGTATGCATGGCTCCACATCCCTATCCTGGTGTGCATGGCCATCTCATCCCTTTCCTGGTTTACATGGCCCCCTCATCCCTATCCTGGTGTGCATGGCTCCTCATCCCTATCATGGTATGTATGGCTACCTCATCCCTATCCTGGTATGCATGGTCCCCTCATCCCTATCCTGGTATGCATGGCTCCTCATCACTGTCCTGGTATGCATTGCCTCCTTATCCCTATCCTGGTTTTCATGGCCTTCTCATCCCTATACTGGTATGCATGGTCCCCTAATCCCTATCTTGGTGTGCATGGCCTCCTCATCCCTATCCTGGTATGCATGGCCCCCATCAGAAAAACATTAAAAAAAACATCCTACTTACCTTCTCTGCGCACCCTCGCAGCGTCTTGTTCCGATGACAACCGCCGATTTATGCTTGTAAGCAGCGCATGGCAGTGACATCATGTGCTGGTTACAAGCTGAGGACAGCTGCCACCGAGACTATGTGCGTGGATAGCAGTGAGTATTCATTGCTCATTAGTAGAGGGCACAGTAGCAGCAGCCGCCAGCTTTCTGCAGCGGCCGGGCTTTCATGTGTGCCCGCTACTAAAGGGAATGAATATTCACTGTTCTCCACACTCTTTGAAGCTAATTTCTGCAGAACACAGCAGGGTAAAATTCCTGCAGAGACTGGCCACACCCCCAAATGAAAACCATATTCAGATGCAGCAGTACTGAGGTGAGGAGTGATTCAAGAGGCAAAACTCAGCGAGCCGGCCTGACACTATGAGAAGCCGTTGGTGACCAAGGTGAGTAGGGCGGTGCTGAGGAGACAAGCAAGTTACTGTCGTAACATTGTGATATAGGAAAGATGTGTATCTTCGTACCGTGTTAGCTAGTAGATAGAAAAATATTTAGACTTGAGAGTCCTCACTGGTTGATACCTTTTAATGGCTAACTGAAAAGATGGTAACGCTTGCAATTTGTTACCATCTTTTCAGTTAGCCATTAAAAGGTATCAACCACTGAGGACTCTCAAGTCTAAATATTTTTCTGTCGTAACATTGGGTATTTACAAACTCACGAGAAATTGTATAGCAAACTATATGGTGAATTTTCTCCTATTAGCCCTTACGAAAATTAAATACTTGGGTCTAAAGCAACATTTTAATAGAAAAATGTAATTTTTCATTTTCACAGCCCAATGCTATAAAATTCTGTGAATCACCTATGGGTTGAAACACCTTAACAAACTTTTTGAATGCAGATATGAATACTTTGATGGGTGCAGTTTTTAAAATGTAGTCTTTTTTTCAGGTTTTCTAACATATTGACCACTCAAAGTTACGGTACTTAAAAGTGAAGAGGTCCTTAAAAATACAGGTTTTTAAAGTTTCATAGAAATATGAAAAATTGCTGCAAAACATTTAACCCCTCTAATATCTTAACCAAAAAAAGTAATTTAAAAGAAGCTCAAAAGACTGAACATGTGAATAGGAAGTCATTTTTACAAAAAAAAAAAAGAATAGGTCCATTCTTTTGAGTATTTTGTCAAAGATTTTTGCAGCATTTTCCAATTTTGAAAAATGATGGCAAAATGTGAACATACCCTTAGGTAGTTTCCACAGATCCTCATACAGAAACACAAACGCTTACAAAATTTGTTGGAATGACTTGTCTTGAATGGGACTGGCAATTTGTCATTACCTAATGCGTAGTGCTGCAGAAGCTAACACTAAATGAAAAGTTGTAAAATAAAATAACATAGATAATATGATTAAAGTATGACTTGGACGACATTTACAATTACAGTTTATAAACATTTTCAGATTTTGTTTTTGTCTGTTTGCATAGGCGTTTGTATAACACATCTACACTGACAGACAGCTTTCCGACAACTATGAAGATAAAATGTCTCAACATTATTAGTCATACAGTATTCCCACGCACAGACTCGGTTGTATGATGTAATATTCTCTTTATCCATTTAATACATATAGTCTGAATGTAAAAAAAGTCTTGCATGTTAAACATACAGGTTACCTTATGTACTTGTCTAACTCCCAGAATTGATGCCTTCTGAAAAGTGGAATAATACACAGAATACAATAGAAAAGTTTAGATGTCGATCCTGTTTAGTGAAGTGATTTGTGGTCTTTATAGTTTCATGGTATGTGGGGTTCAGGTTACGTGTTCCTTCATCTACAGATTCACTTTTCTTCCGCAGTTCTGCATTTAAATATTCTGGGTAACACATTGGGGCTGACTTATTAAGACTGGCGTAGCGTACGCCACGCTACACCAGTCTTGCTGGAGTACTAGCGTCAAATTCATTAACTTGTGCATACAACTTAATGGTTTTTGACGTATCTTAAAGTGGCATAGCTGGACTAGTATTTCTGGAGTACAAAACGCAAGCATGTTTAATTATTTGGATGGGCATGGCAGTGCCCCATCCATCCCCAGTTCCATCCATTTCAACAGAATTGAGTCAAACTCATCTAAAAGTGCCAAAAGTCCAAAAAATTCTTGCACAACTAAACATTTCACAAACATTTTGCAACTTTTCAAAGCTTTTACAACAGTTTTCTGGCATAAACATTTTGACAAATTGGCCACAATAGCTTGTTGGCTATCCCCCACTCAGTCATAGAAGCAGAAAATTGCAGATGCCATGTTACATTTCAAGAGCCCCTGACATCTCAAAACAGCATAAACCCTTACGAGTTATGTAAAGGGGAATGGGTGATAAGGAGAGTCAGCTCACCATTTGCGGTCTCTTCATGAGAGTAGATTCCACGCACGGAGCCACCCTGACTTAGACGTGCAGATGCCGAAAATGAAGGAAAGTTGTTTCTCCAGAGTGGAAAGGTAAAAACTTCGTCTTCAATAATATATTCATAAAAATAGGCACAATGTGGATAACATAGAGATCCCGATGGACTACCAACCTAAAGTACAAAAAGAGCAGAATGCTTCTTCAAGTGACCCCATTTTGGAAATTACACCTCTCTGAGAATTTATCTACAGAAGTGACACTTTTGACTCAATGGGTGGTTTAGGCACACTGGGGCTCAAAAGGGAGTGAGACATTAAGATTTGGAGAGGGGCAAAATTTCCTGGATTTCTTTTGGGTGGCGAGGTGCCATAGCGCTTTTCCAGAGTCTTTGTGCTACCAGTAACATGGAAACCTTCCATTGACAGATGAAAGACCTGGGTAGGGACTTGATTTTTTATGGATTGAGTTGACGCTTTTATTGGGAACATTTTCAATAAAATTTTGGATCACATTTATCCAGTGCTCCACGTTGTGCACTTTCATCAGGGTTTACATCAAAATCTCAGAGTGACGTGATTCCGATGAAATCCTCAATGGATGTAATTACTATAATGAGTGTTATGAATGTTTTAGAAATGAATTCTGAGCAGAAGCTCCCTCTGGTGGTTACAAACAGTACTGAACCATTCAATGAGGATTGGCAATCAGGAATCACGGACTGGCTGGATATAAGGGAGGTTTCCCCCCATCATGGTTGCCGGTGATCAATTGTTCTTGTCTCAACGTTGTTTCCTGGTTCACTTGGAAGCTTGCTGAGTCTTGCCTCTTCTCCTGCTCTCAGATAAGATATTTTCTGTTTTTTGTTTTTGTGCTTGCCATTTGCATATTTCTCTGCATTTCTGTGAGGTTGGCCAGGTTCCCCTCTCCGGGGGGGGCTTGGGCTCCTCTCGGTTCCTCTGGAGCCACTGTTGTTTGTTCATTTGCCTTTTCCAGTTTTTTCAGTGGCTGCGGCTGAGTTTTGTTACACCAGAGAACTAATTTAGGTGGTAGAGGTCGTGTGATCTCAGGTGTTTTTGCAATTAGTAGCATTGGCTTTTTTTAGGGGTTTTTTTGGATTGCAGTAAGTATCCTTCCTATCCTTTTGTGTCTAGGCAGATTGGGCCTCAGCGTTTGCTCATACTATTTTCTGTCTGTGTCTGTATTTCCTCTTGTCTAACCGCCATTACATGTTTGGGGGCTTCCTATGTTCTTTGGGGATCTGCTTCGGGGCAGATAGCTTTCCTCTTTCTATCTTTAGGTGCAGTTAACCTCTCAGGCTGTGACGAGGCGTCTAGGACCAACGTAGGAACGCTCCACGGCTGCCTTTAGTTGTGGTGGTTAGTCAGGGCACTGCAATCCAGTAGATTCCAACCTCTCTGGTGTATTGCCGCTTTTGCCTGCTCTCCTCAGCTACCAAAACATAACAAATGAGGCAGCAGAGATACTCTGGACTTCATCTGGCCTTTGTTCAGCAATATCTTTTCATAAGTGCACAAAACTGTGGCCACCGGCGCTTTTATATACCTTTAAAAAAAACAGACACTGCCGGATCATTATTTCATTATAGGGCATCTTCCGTCGGTGCTTCTATCTGAATCACATATTTCAGATATCTACATGGAAACCCCGGTATAAGCGCTCAATGTAGAGTGCATGATAAAGGTGCTCCGAGACTTACTGCGCTCTTTGGGAGGCAAAATATATCAACAGCAGTTTGAGAATTGGTTTTATCTATTTTTTGCGTCGTTCCTTGTGCAACTTTATTCACCAAATTTAAATTTTTTTTCACGAATAAACCCCAGTCATATTGAAGAAATTTTACCGCTATCATAAAGTACAATATGTAACAAAAAACAGTCTCAGAAAAAGTGGGATTCATTCAGAGTTGTAAAATTTAGCTTGGTCATTAATGTCAAAATTGGCTCAATCATTAAGGCGTTAAACATGAATGTTATCATAGGAACTTATCGAGTGACAAATGACTGATGGCATTCATCAGAGACATCTGTCACATCTATGCTGTTCAAACTTTCTACAATGTACATCCAGCCACCGCTGGATCTAATAACAGCTGATTGGTGGGGGTGCAGGGTGTTGGACCCTCAACAAGCCTCTATTGCTGACCTATCCTAAAGAAAGGTTACTAATATCATAGCATTGGCAACACCCCTTTTAAATTGTTTCCTTTCTCTGTTATTCCTCCTAGAAATGTAATATAAGTGGGAATTACCTTTTTTCCTTGACAAGCAAATGTGTATGGCGATGGTCCCCTAGTTTACATTCTGATTATTATATATATTGAAAAAAAAATCACATTCAGCAGACAGGAGTCAGTGGCGCCGGTGCTGCAGCATGATCGCATCTATAATATGCTTTAAATTATTTTATTTAGTCATATACACTTATTATAAAAAAAAAAGTTTCTCAAAATGGTGCCGGCCGTGCCTGCACAATAGCATCTATCGGCTAAACACAAAAGTTAAAATCACCCTTTTTCACCATTAAAATGAAAAAAAAATACACATATCTGGTATTTCTGGGTTCCTAACAGTCCTATCTATGAAAATATAAAATAAATTAATACGATTAGTAACGGCATAATGAGAAAAAAAAATAAATGCCAGAATTGCATGTTTTTGGCCACGGCAACATTGCAATAAAACGCAATAAGAGGCGATCAAAACATCTTGTCTATCCCGAAATGGTATCAGTAAAAACAAGAGCTCAGGGAGCAAAAATAAGCCCTCACACAGCCCCATATCCTGAAAAATGAAAATGTTACGGCAACACAACCTCATGGCAATACAAGCTAAATAGCAACACAAGCTACATTTTTTTCTGAATTGTTTTAACCACTTAAAAAAATCTATACATGTTTGATATCTGCGTACTCATACTGACCTGGAAAATCTTATTGGCAGATCAATTTTACCATATACTGAACATGGTAAATTTAAAAAAAAAAATTGTGGAATTGCATTTTGTTTGCAATTTCAAGCACTTGGAACATTTTTCCTGCTTTCCTTTGGATCACACAATAAAATGAATGATATCTTTCAAAAGTACAACTTGTTACACAAAAAGCAAGCTATATGGATGGAAAAATAAAAAAATTATGGTTCTTGGAACAAGGGGACGAAAAAACGGAAAATTGCAAGGTCATGAAGGTGTTAATGTAAGCTCTGGAGACAAATTCTCAGGGAGATCTATGTCTAAACCATAGATTTTAACAGCTCATTTACAGTTATATGAAAAAGTTTGGGCACCCCTATTAATCTTAAGCTTAATGTTTTATAAAAATTGGTGTTTCTGCAACAGCTGTTTCAGTTTGATATATCTAATAATTATTGGACACAGTAATGTTTCTGCCTTGAAATGAGGTTTTTTGTACTAACAGAAAATGTGCAATCTGCATCCAAACAAAATTTGACAGGTGCATAAGTATGGGCACCTCACCAGAAAAGTGACATTAATATTTAGTAGATCCTCCTTTTGCAAAAATAACAGCCTCTAGTCGCTTCCTGTAGCTTTTAATGAGTTCCTGGATCCTGGATGAAGGTATTTTTAACCATTCCTCTTTACAAACAATTCCAGTTCAGTTAAGTTTGATGGTCGCCGAGCATGGACAGCCCTCTTCAAATGATCCCACAGATGTTCAATGATATTCAGGTCTGGGGACTGGGATGGCCATTCCAGAACATTGTAATTGTTCCTCTGCATGAATGCCTGAGTAGATTTGGAGCGGTGTTTTGGATCATTGTCTTGCTGAAAGATCCATCCCCTGCGTAACTTCAACTTTGTCACTGATTCTTGAACATTTATTGTCAAGAATCTGCTGATACTGAGTGGAATCCATGCGTCCCTCAACTTTAGCAAGATTCCCGCTGCCGGCATTGGCCACACAGCCCCAAAGCATGATGGAACCTCCCCCAAATTTTGCTGTGGGTAGCAAGTGTTTTTTTTGGAATGCTGTGTTTTTTTGACGCCATGCATAACGCCTTTTTGAATGACCAAACAACTCAATCTTGGTTTCATCAGTCCACAGGACCTTCTTCCAAAAATAAATTGGCTTCTCCAAATGTGCTTTTGCATACCTCAGCCGACTCTGTGGCGTGCTTTCAGAAACGGCTTCTTTCGCATCACTCTCCCATACAGCTTCTCCTTGTGCAAAGTGCGTTGTATAGTTGACCGATGCACAGTGACATCATCTGCAGCAAGTTGATGCTGCAGCTCTCTGGAGGTGGTCTGAGGATTGTCCTTGACTGATCTCACCATTCTTCTTCTCTGCCTTTCTGATGTTTTTCTTGGCCTGCCACTTCTGGCCTTAACAAGAACTGTCCCTGTGTTCTTCCATTTCCTTACTATGTTCCTCACAGTGGAAACTGACAGGTTAAATCTCTGAGACAGCTTTTTGTATCCTTCCCCTGAACAACTATGTTGAATAATCTTTGTTTTCAGATCATTTGACAGTTCTTTTGAGGAGCCCATGATGCCACTCTTCAGAGGAGATTCAAACAGGAGAACAACTTGCAAGTGGCCACTTTAAGTAGCTTTCCTCATGATTGCATACACCTGGCTATGAAGTTCAAAGCTCAATGAGGTTACAAAACCAAAAAAAGTGCTTTAGTAAGTCAGTAAAAAGTAGGTAGGAGTATTTAAAACAAGAAAATGATATGGGTGCCCATACTTATGCACCTGTCAAATTTTGTTTGGATGCAGATTGCACATGTTCTGCTAGTACAATAAACCTAATTTCAAGGCAGAAACATTACTGTGTCCAATAGTTATTAGATATATCAAACTGAAATAGCTGTTGCAAAAACACCAATTTTTATAAAACATTAAGCTTAAGATTAATAGGGGTGCCCAAACTTTTTCATATAACTGTACATAGGAATGAGACATCAGATATCAAGATATCATGATTTTACTCATATTTTATGACTTGCCTGCCCATGTAGTCAGCTTAGAAGTGTTGATCCATCCTATTGACATATTTCCTTTAACGATAGTTCTGTGAGCATGGGAGGCAGACAGTCTGTCTAAACCAGGGGTCTCAAACTGCAATCCTCAAGGGCCGCAAACCGTGCATGTTTTCAAGATCACCCGTGCAATACAAGGAAATCCTGAAAACATGACCTGTTTGCGGCCCTTGAGGAAGGCAGCTTGAGACATCTGATCTAAACAGTCTATTAAATGATCACCTATCAGCTTTCACATAGTCGATGGACAGTCATTTAAACAACAGCGATCTAGCTGTCTATTTGCAGCCTGCATCTCAGAAAACTTACAATTTATGGAACTTTTTATTCTTTATGAAATTTTGTATGTGTGTATATGCTCCTTTGTCTCCCCAAATAATGGCCATGTGACCTAATTAGGTAGCTGCTTCAACAATAGTTCCAGGATTGGCAATATTTTTTAATGGATAAAGTGTAAAACCATGATGAATGATTAAAATGATGAATTCTGGCCAAAATACTGCTATAAACTCATTACTGGCATTTACTGCGCGTTGTCAAATGATAGTAATCACAATCACGTTGACCGGCTCAAGGACCACCAGCCTCAAAGGTCTAGGATGCACCTAAGTTAGAGATTGTCCAGGATTGAAAGGACAGTTGGCAATCCTGAATATGCCTCGGGCTGTGTTTTTTGTGACATCTCTTCATTTTATCTGAGCTGTTCTCCATATAATAAGCAGTGGGAGGGCTGGCATGCTCAGAGCCGAGTCCCAGCCGGATGTAAGGAGGATGTCAGCAGTAATAACGGGCACAATATTTTTAATAAAAAGCTTCAGTGAAGTTGTTGCTTTTCTTGCAACAGAACAACTTATTGCAAATAAAAAAATATGTAATGGGATTGTCTCAGACAAGAAAAAATTATTTTTGCTTCCTTTAGAAGCATTGCTAAACTTGTCCTTAGGGCTTACTTAGATGACTGTACTTTGAGCTCCTGTGATGTCCCTATCCACAACATATTGCACATGGACATCAAGCATATTAACTTTCCACGGTGGTCAATGTAAAAAAAAATCATAGCATGAACTACTGGACTCCCACAAACCAAGAGTTGGATTAGAGGAGTTGGGCCAAGTGACACACCGGCTCTATAAAGTCAGAGCTGTCAATCAAAGAAGGGGGAGCAGAGATAGCGGAAGCAAGTTGATATGAAGGTGTATTCAAGTGTTTGGCCACGCCATGGTGCACCGAGGGTCTGTACCGTGAATTGTCATTCTGCGCGGACAGACTCCCTTTAAAACACGTCGGATTTATCTGGCTAATTCTCAGTCTGTCTCTACTACTGAACCTCCTTTGAATTCAAGAGAATGGAGCTGAGCTGTAAAATCAGACAATGAACCAGATTAGCATTGATATTTTAAATCCTGGACAACCCCGTAAACCGAACAATGCCTTTCGATGTTCATTTCTATTGGAAATTGAAATATGAAATGGCTTTCTCATAAAATTACATAGAACTTATGTATATTACCTGATTTCTATAACACTATATACTATATATTTGGTCTTGTACGGCTCTTACATCCTTTTTCTAGGACATCTGTTCGAAGGGCTGTTATACATCTTGCAAACATGAAGCATATTCTTTCAGAGTTTCGCTTCAGTACTTTTTTCTCTCTAGAAATATAAATTGATTTTCATATCAGTGACAGACTAATATACAATATACTGGTGAGAACCTCTAAAATATGTCCTGCTGTGTCTTTTCCGCTAGCTCGCCAAGAATTCAGCTCTGTATGCAGTTTTCGATGAGTAGTAACAGTGGACTGATGCTGGATTTTGACTTTGAAGGTTTTCATTATACCAGGGTTCCAGTGTTTTTGGCTCACACTAACATTCAGGGTTCCTTTTTTCTGTTGTGTTATCGGAACAAAAAGGCAAAATTCCCACAAAAACATAACCATATTAAGATAGATACCATGGCTCTAGACCAGTGTTTCTCAACTCCAGTCCTCAGGACCCACCAACAGGTCATGTTTTCAGGATTTCCTTTGTATTGCAAAGGTGATGGAATTAATGCTTGAGCAGGTGATAATTTTATCACCTGTGCAATACTAAGGAAATCCTGAAAACATGACCTGTTGGTGGGTCCTGAGAACTGGAGTTGAGAAACACTGCTCTAGACAGACTCTTTTCAATATAATGGAGTCTGTTTTGATTCAGCTTTGCATGCAAGACACTCTCCATTATTTGGATGGAATTTCCGAAAATTTCTCAGCACACTTGCTGCATCCATGAGGCACCATATTTTTCTCTAAAAATATTGTAGAATACTTCTGTTCTTTGCAATGCAGTGCTGCTTGCTTCACGGAGTTCATGCAAAATAGCAAAAAATTCAGAGCCACACTTTGAAATCTCATCAAAGGCTACATTTGCATACAGTTCATACATTCTTCACATGTTTGCATGACTTTCTTGCAAAGACATCAATTTACTCCCACACTACAAAAACATACTGATTACTGATAGGATAAGATGTTTCTCTGGTGTAGGTAATGCCATTGGAAGCCCCATTGGCAACAGTGAAAAAAGTAAAATTCATCAAGACCCAACATTTTTTGCTGATGGAAGGTGTGTGGTGTAGTACCTGACTCCTTATTCATTAAGAGGCCTTTTAATGAATCAGGTGAGGTATGAAGTGGCATGCAAATCCATGTGTGCATCGCCATTTGCCTCAAGTAAGATTTGTGGTGTAGCACGAAAATGCTCGTTACTCGAACTGAGCAATTCCTAATGCTTGGATGCTCGTTTCAAATAACGAGTGTAATGGGAGTCAATGGGAAATCCGAGCATTTTTCCGGCAGACCCTACAAGGAGGTGTGGGCGGGCAGTGAAAATGTTGAAATAGATGGAAAAAAGTGCTGAATGTAAAGAGAACAGCATGGGGAAGTCCACTGGAAGCATCTCTGACTCCCAGGTTGCGGCTGAGAATAATATTAGTGTCACGCTTTTACTTCACTTTGAGAACTGACAATAAAACATTCAAATGAGAAATTGGAGTTTACAGGAAAAAAAATGTTAAGAAATATTCTTTCCTGTATAATGACTTGTATATAAGACAAAATTTTAAAAGATTTAAAAAAATAATTTAATTTTTTATTAATTTTTATTATATTTTTATAAAAAAAAATTAGAAATCTCAGTGTAATTTATGAAGAAAGCAAGAACTGTGAAAAATTAGATGGAAGAGGGACTCAGCTACACCCTGTATTAGACATAAAGGGGGGCCTCATACACATTATGTTCAAATTGTCATGTAGTGGTATTCCTACACTCATAAAGGCTTTGCACAAAGTGCAAAGCTAGGAAAAAATTATAAACTAGTGTCATCCAGTCACCCATGGACCCTTGAAGGCAACAACTGGCGGGCCTCATTCAAACATTATAGATTAAAACCACTTTATGTGCTGTTGTCATCTGGTGGTGTGAAAAAGTTTGGGCTAACCAAGGCTTTGTTCATTTTTATAAGAGTGAGCCTGTCAGCACCTTCTATTGGCAGACAATATATCCCCCCGGCTGCACTAAAAACACACTCAGACAAGATGCTAGCTGCAAGGCAACACAACACCTCCAAGGCACACAGGGACAGCTCATTAAGTCGTTAAGTGGACAATCCCAGTAACTGCATTGGTAAGGGCAAGGGGGATGTTCCTGGACATGTGCTCGTACAAGGCGGGGACACCACACTGGGATAAATAGTGGCCAATGGGGACAGAGTACTGAGGGACCAAATTTGTATACCTGTAGCAGGCCAATTTTTATTTTTATTTTACGCCAACAAAATTTCACACAAACCACGTTCTATATTATATATGACAATAGGCCACTTTTGGATTTAATTTCAAACGAAAGAAGTTTCACACAAAGCAGGTGTTAGGGATCGAGTTCCCGCTGCTGCACAAGGGGAATCTCGAACCAGTCCCGCTGCGGTCCCCCATCCATCTCCGGCCGCAGTGGAGCCTGCTCAGCAGAGACGTCGGTGCCAGCGTCTCGCTCAGTCTAATACTGTGCAGAGGCTTGTTGCTGCCTCTTCTGGTTCCTCTATTATAACCAGTGCTGGAGCAGACAGTCTTGGGACTAAGTCCTGCGTTTCTCCATCTGAGCATGCCCAGGGCAAGATCTCCCATTGGAGATCAGAGGTCACATGCTCGGTTACAGCAGCGACTCCCATTGGTCCGCGAGGAAGGTCCTGAAACTGCTTGTGTTCTGGAACAGTTTCTCATTGGTCCTTTTCTGGAAGGTCCTGTAGCTGCTACTATAAAAGGTGTGCATGTCCGCTCGGCCATGCTCTAGTATCAAATCTTATATACAAAAAAAGGCTGCACTCAAGCATACTAAAGCATGACAACATGGAATACATGAAATTTAGAAAAAAAATTTTTTTGTCTAGTATCAAATCTGTTACATGCTTGCGCCAGTGTGGTCATGTATGCATGTGGTTAGGTCCGGCTGAAATAAGCCCCTAAAATACCGGCACCTCCGGTGAGGAGTTTCGTATGCACGTGTTCAGGGCTCGGCTGAAAACACCATTAGAATACCGGCTACTCCGGTGAGGAGATTATTGCTAGTGTTCTGATTGCATGACCACAGACTGCAATCCACTTAGCAGTCATCTGTGTCCCCTGTGAGTCTGACAGGACACAGTCTTTGTCATAGCGGCTCTGTGAATTAACAGAGTCCGCTTATACCGCCTTATAGTGCTACGGCATTTACATCTGCGACTCTGCGGGATAACAGAGTTCGCTCATACTGCCTATTTTCGCCATCTTACTAGCAGCAGGCTCTGCCTGCATGGTGGACCCCGGGCTGCGAGCGCACCTCTCCTTAATATCTATTAGGTGCGTTCCGCAGGCCCTTAACAGCAGGTTATACAGTATGTATGACAATAGTCAATTTTTGGAACAAAAATATTTTGTAAACTGTACCAGGCAAAGCGGTTTTTAAAAATGTTAAACTACTGTAATTTTACACAAATCATGTTAAACTATATGGATGATTAATTGAATCCAGAAACATTTTTGAACCCTTTTTTTGAGTGTTATATACCACCAAAGTTGAACACAAAGCACATAATACTCTATGGATGACTAATTGAATCCAGAAAGATTTTTGAACACTTTTCTAGAGTGTTATATACCACCAAAATTTAATAGAAAGCACGTAATACTCTATGGATGACAATATAGTAAATATGTCTCCCTCCACCCCCCAAAAAAATGCATGCAGATATATATTTAGCAACAGACTGCACAGCCCTAAGCTCTGCCTAGAGGCCATATTCTGCCACTCTCCCTGCTCCTGCAGCTGTTCCTAGGCTAAATGCAGAATGTATCTCAAAGAAACAGAAAAAGAACAAGATGAGCCCGTAGAAGGACTGTTAGTATAAGGCCGGAGTCACACTAGCAGTGAATACAGATGAGTGCTATGCAATAAAACATCGCATAGCACTTGGACCAGTATTATTATATGGGGCAGCTCCCATCACCGTTTTTTTTCTCTGCCTTATTCTACGTGTGAGTGAAATCGCCAACATGCTGCGATTGTCACCGACACTCAGCCGAGTCTCAGCGCACTTGCACCCATATAAGTCTATGGGTGCGAGTGACAGCGCACATCACTCGGATATCATCAGAGTGCTGTGCAATATACGCCGACGCCGGCAGTGGAGGAGATAGAGAAATTAGTTTCTTTGCCTCCTCCTACGCAACTGTGCTCCTATCCGCTCTGTGTGAGAGGCTCGGAGCACAGTAGCATGACACTTGGCTCCCGCACGCAGCAGAGCAGGAGCCGAGGGTCATTAGCATATCGCATCCGATGCTCACGCATCGGATGCCATATGCAAGTGTGACCCCAGCCTAATAGTTCAGATTCAGCACCAGTATCAATACTACAGGACTCTGATTCTTTAAACTGTGCACACACAGGCTTGGACAAGCACTCTCTCCCTCCAATAAGACGTGTCACTGAGCTGTGCAATGGCGACAATGAGCCAGGCATGACGGGTAATGTCCTTTTATAACCTCTGATGAGGTAATGCAGCCAGCCAATTACAGTAATGCCACTACCAAGATGACTACAGCATTACAGGGACTGGCAGGCAATCCCCGAATGTTTATTGTCTGCATAACTCGCACCAAACATGCGGGATGGGGATTAGAGCTTCAAATCTGACCATCAGTCAATGCTCGTCGAGTGCTCAGAACATCCAAGCACCAAGATGCTCGAGTGATATCCGAGTATCACCAAGCACTTTCGTGCATCCCTAGCAGCTGCTCGTCATGAGTTTGACGAATGGGGGTCCTCATGCCCTAGCTCTGGCCAATTTGTCAAAGCTGGACAAAAATGGTGTAAAAACAATGAAGTCACAATTTTTTTGCACAAACTCTTGTTGCACAAAAAAATGCAACTCTTCCAAGCTTAACGTTTTTTACAACAGAATTCTGCAAAAAGAGATTTGATGAATCAGGGCCAATGTGTGGATTGTGTAAAATGTGTTAGTGCTATGTAGGCAACATTAATAAATAATAAATATACAACTAAGTGCACTGACATTTTTCCATTAGAATTAATCATTATTAGCTTTTTTTAACGCAAATCTAGTCCAATGTGTATAGTTTTATTCAATAACATCAATTTTTACACACTTTCACAGGAAATTTCATGAATGTTTAATTGAAGTGGGTACCACTTCTGGGATTCTCATTTATCAGAAGAATGGTCACATCATCCCCAGACACCAATTTGCAAAGGAAGTGCTTCCTGTAGATACACTTGGACCCGTTCCTATCATGCATTAGACATAACCAGCTATGTCAAAATTGCATTTAAAAAGAACACCCCCTTGATCAAAAACATAGCTGTAATATTGTATTAATGTATTTAATGCAAGGGAGCTTCCAGATCTCTCAGGGTTTACATTTTTGGACTTTTCTTTTTTTCCCAGCTTGCTTTTATAATCATAAATTAAGTTTTATTTGGACCCAAAGTAAAAATTTGCTTGTTTAGTTTTAGACTCCATGAAAAAAAGGTGTTAGTATACAGTAGAGCTGAAAGACTCTGTAGATTTTGACAGATAGGATATGGTGGAATGTCAAATGAGACAACTTCCAGATTTTGAACAGATCCTGTAAAACATGTACGTAAAGTGAAATGTATGAAGGGGGTGCTGTGCTGCATAGCGAAATACACGTAGGCACTGCATCCTGGTTTAAATTTGGCATCATATGCAGTGTTGGACTGGGTAGGCAAAGGTCCTCGGGTAACATTGATTCTTGGGGCCCTCTGTTCGGCTACATGCAAAGTTAACTTTACAGTCATACACAAATTTACTTTTACTTGTATGTAATATTTGGCTAGCTTGTTTATGAACTATTAGATTTTTTTTTTTTCTGCAAATTGTGAATCAAGTGTAATAGCACTACTTATTAGCAATTAGTGATGAGCGAATTTGTTCAGAAAACGATTGCCAAACATAAATTTTGCACGAATATTGCACATTCGGTTTTGTGATCGGAAACACAAGCAAAATTTTACAAAATCGGAAAAAAATCGGTAACATTCGGTAAAAGTGCGTGAAAATATTTGCATTGCTACAAAAGTATTTTCAGCACTTTAGCAACGATAATGGTGGTGTATCACGAGCGTTTGGCACATGTTTGACGAAGGGAGGGGGTTTGCAGAGCTCATAGGCACGGTGTTCTTGTAAACATTCATTTTTTTCCCTAACATTATGTGTGCACATTGCTGCTAGCCAATCAGGCCGCAGAAACACCCACAATGTCCTGACATAATGGCTTGTGTCATTGGCTGCTGAAATCACATGTCCCTCTCCATATAAATAGTGACATCTTGTTTTAGCGACATTTTGACACTGTAACAGCTCAGAGAGGCTGCTCCTGATGCTGGCACTGTTAACAGCAAGATTCTAGTTAGTTAGGCGGTTGTATATCATCAGTCAGATAGTGTAGCTAGCTAGTGTCCACTGTGGCTGTTAAATTTTCAGCACTTTTTTTTTTTTGCCATTACTGATGTCCACAAACAAAGCCAGCAGGGCGCATGTCATATTAGTGTGTTGTGCACTGCTTCTATTGTGGTCCATGCACGAGTATAGCATTCTAATTAATATTTTTTCACTAGCTAAATGTGAAACAGCCTGCTGTATTTCACCTTGTCATTTAGTGGTGTGGTGATATAAAACTGTCTGTAGACCTAAGGCACATTATAAAAAATTATAATTTTTTCTGTTGCTAAATGTGAAACAGCCTGCTGTATCCCACGTTGTCATTTTGTGGTGGTGATATGAACCTGTCTGCAGACCTATCACACTTTGACATTTGGTTGGGTTGAGGTTAAAGGGAATCTGTCAAACCAATTTTTGCCCTATGAGATAGGGCCACCGCCATCAGGGGCTTATCTACAGCATTCTGTAATGCTGTAGATAAGCCCCCGATGTCACCTGAAAGTGAAGAAAAACGAGTTATATTATACTCACCCAGGGGCGGTCCGCCGTCCGGTCGGGTCCGATGGGCATCGCCGTCCGGTCCGGGGCCTCCCATCTTGTAGCGAAGCCGGCCTCTTCTTTCCCTCACGTCGCGGCTCCTGCGCAGGTGCACTGCTCTGCCCTGGTGAGGGCAGAGCAGAGTACTGCAGTGCGCAGGCGACGGGAAAGGTCAGAGAGGTCCGGCACCTGCGCACTGTAGCACTCTGCTCTGCCCTCACCAGGGCAGAGCAGTGCACCTGCGCAGGAGCCTCAATGGGATGGAAAGAAGAGGCCAGCTTCGCTACAAGATGGGAGGCCCCGGACCGGACCGCGATGCCCATCGGACCCGACCGGACAGCGGAACACCCCTGGGTGAGTACAATATAACTCGTTTTTCTTCACTTTCATGTGACATCGGGGGCTTATCTACAGCATTACAGAATGCTGTAGATAAGCCCCTGATGGTGGTGGCCCTATCTCATAGGGCAAAAATGGGGTGACAGATTCCCTTTAAGCTGTAGAGGCCACAAAAATTCTTCTGTTCCTAGTGTCATACAGTAGGGGACCTGACTAGTGTTGAGCGATAGTGCTCGATATCTAAAAATATCGTATCGAAATTGTATCGCCGATAGCACTAAATATCGTCGATATCCGATTTCGATACCGGAAGTCCCATGTAAGTCTATGGGAACAAAATATCGCAACAAAAAAAACCCTTTCTTTCGTTGTAAACACAAAATATACACACATAGAATACATATATATATATATACATGTCATTGTGACATATATATATACATATATTTATAGTTTATACACTTCTACATAGTAAAATAGACTCTGATTCAATTGCCGGTAAAGCCGTGACATACCCCATAGAAGTCGACGGGCTCGGTGCCGAGTACCCCAAAAACCTCTGGCTCTGTGCGACTCAACTTGGGCGTCACAAACAGGATTCTGTAGCTCGCTATAAGCGAGTCCTGTGTGCCTGAATTGAACTGGTTTTGTGCTTGAGAATTGCTAAAATCATCAGAGAATGTATTTGTCATTTTTCCGCCATATCTGCGTCACGACGAGGCACTGGTGAAGAAGAAGGGCGTGCTCTTCATGGGTGTACACACTCACTCAGTGACGCGAAAACGATGGCTCTAAATGGTACTGCAATGTAAGATCGTGCCCCACAGCTCTTCAGTTCCGCCTCCTCATCCTCCTCAGTGGGCGGAAACTAACACTAAGGTCCCGCCTCCCTTCAAAAGAGGGGCCCTCTCCAGATGCTAATGACACATGTGACTTGGCAGAGATGGCTAATGGACACGAGCAGAAGTGTGAAGGGATGGAGCAGTCAGAGCTCTCCCCCCACGGAAGCGACCCGATCGCCACGGAACCACCGTTGGGCAACCGGCCTGGAAACCCTCCTACGCTGCAAGAAGCGGAGGATACCCTAAGAGGCCTGGCCCGGCACCGGGAGGAGGTCGCCAGGATGGAAGCCAGCTGGCGTGCCCTAAAAATAAACTTGGAGCGGCGCCAATCCCTCTTACCTGAAGTGTCTGTACCGGAAGGTGAGGCACCCGTTCTAGTAGAGGAGCCCTTGCAATGTGATCCGGTTGACGTTGTCGCAGTGGAGGCACCCGTTCGTGCAAAAAACGCTGCACCGGCAGCACCCCAGATCCCGCTGTCTGCCCCCGTCGCTGAGACAGAAGAAGCGACACCCGTCCTCATGGAGGAGGCCGCGCAGGCACCAGAGCACTACCTGCCTGTACCGGAGCCCCGACTGTCATCTGTTCCAGAGCCGGCTGCTTCCTTCGCAGGTGAGCGCCGCCAGGACTGGGGGTGCCAGGAGAGCTGCCGCAAACCGGACACTGTAA
>JARQOD010011707.1:0-22415 GCA_033576555.1 Oophaga sylvatica
AAAGTGACAAGTGCAGCCTCTGGCGACTGGCATTGGGCCTTTCTGGTAAGTAATAGGTCTGAGGGATCTTGTGGACAAACTGTGAATCTTAATTATAACTCCTATACGGTTTTAAAGGGAATCTGCCAGTACGTTTTATCATTTAATCTGAGAGCAGGGGCACTGTAGGGGCAGAGGACCTGATTCCTGTGATGTGTCACTTACTGCTCCTTGCAGTTGTTTAGAAAAAAAAAATCACTGTTCTATCAGCAGGAAATTATGAGGAGGGGCTAGTTGTCTCATGCTATGTAGTCCTCCTGCTCTGTGTAACCCCTCCCCCCCACTGATTGGTAGCTTTCTGCCTATGTACAGTGTACACAGAAAAGCTGCCAATCAGTGGTGTGGGTGGGGTTATAAAGGGCTCAGCATTCAGAGCTCTGCAAGATCTGCAGCAGAAAAACAGAGATTTTATCAAAACTGCACAAAGCAGACCAGCAAGTGACATATCGCTGGATTAGGGGTCTTTGTCCCTACATTATGCTGCTATCATATCTGCAACAAACACTGGTGATAGATTCCCTTTAATGAAACCAGTTCTACATAGTCTGCGTCGCGTCCTTTTTCTGATGACACCTCTGTACATATAATATGTGATGTCTCCTTCTTCATCTACGCAGATCTCCCCAGCTCTTTCCATGATAGGAGTCCTGATAATGTCTGTGTTTGTAAAAGAACCGACCAGAGGAGCTGCAGATGGAAATAACAGCAAACCGCTGAGCTCCAAAACATGGACTTCAGATGTGAAACAACTCTGTAAAAAGTAGGTGTTTTCTGTGCATTGACTGATGTCACTGATCCACCCCGTGACTTCTGCGTTATTTACATGTTTTTTTCCCCTTTTCACTTTCTGCAGTCAAAGTTTTCTATTTTCCACACTTGGGATGACGACTGTAAGGTTTGCGGCCGCTGCCATCGGCTTCCACGCTCTTACTTCCTGAAGCGTGCCCGGGAAATCTTACAAGAGAACGCCCCATGTCAGACTGGCATCTGCGACTCTAATGACAGGTACAAGTTCACCAAACTTTGATTTCACAATCACTGGTGGAAATGTAATATTCCCTCTACCCCAGTATTTTCTTTTAAAAAATATTTATGTTTCAAATGATTATTATATCAAATTATTTATATTTCATTAATTCAAGCTCCTTGACTAATCTCTTTACCGCTTTTCTTTGCAGTCTGATCGTTGGGGGAATTACAGTCGTCTCTGGCATCTTAGGAGTTTTATCAGCTGCGAAGATAGCCAGAATATACAGGAAGTACAACCCTCGTGCCGACCCGATAGTTTGTGCTCTTGGCATGTTCGGCGCCACCATTTGCTTGGCTTTGGCTCTGGCTTTGGGAGACATCAGTCTCGTGGCCACTTATGTAAGTACCTGATGTATAGATTGGTTTCATTCCCATACTGGGGCTCGGATATAGGACAGATGTTTTGAGCAGTAGAAATCATAGACTATGGTGGGGCAGTCTACGAATGTATGGAAACTGGGGTGGATGAATGGATTAGAAAGACAAAACCTATTGAGGATAGGAAAGTGTGCAAGAAACAAAAGTGTATATGTATTGTTCTTTATCTCTGCAGGTGTTTATATTCATCGGAAATATGTGTCTGACTATGATCTTGACCGTTTCAACTGATATTCGCCTGGTGAGTGCAAAAAAGCTCTAAACTTAGCACAACTAAAATTATATTTATGTATTTAGTCTGTATGTTCTGTTTCACCCATCAAAGCCCCTTAATCCTGGCTGTATCCAAGCGTTTGTTGGATAATTCCCAACGAAACTCCAAAATAGACTTGGCCCAAAAAGATTAAAAACTTATTTAACCCCTTACCGACATTGGGCATAATAGTACGCCGATGTCGGTATCCCCGCATTGATGTGGGTTCCTGCAGTGAGCCCACATCAAAGTCGGGACATGTCAGCTGTTTTGAACAGCTGACATGTGCCCGCAATATGGAGGCTATTGAAGCATGCTAAAAGTAAATAAAGATGTTTCTAAAAATATGAAAAAAATAAAAAAAGATAAATGTTCAAATCACCCCCATTTCGCCCCATTCAAAATAAAACAATAAAAAAAATCAAACATAAACATATTTGGTATCGTCGAGTTCAGAATCACCTGATCTATTAATTTAAAAAAGGAATTAACCCGATCACTAAACGGTGTAGCAGGAAAAAAAATCAAAAAGCCAGAATTACAATTTTTTGGTTGCCACGACTTTGAATTATAATGCAATAATGGGCGATCAAAGGAACATATCTGCACCAAAATGGTATCATTAAAAACGTCAGTTCGGCACGCAAAAAATAAGGCCTCACCCAACCTGAGGACACAAAAAATGGAGAAGTTACGGGTCTCGGAAAATGGCACAATTTTCTTTTTTTAGCAAATTCTGGAATTTTTTTTCACCACTTAGATAAAAAAGAACCTAGACATGTTTGGTGCCTGTGAACTCGTAATGACCTGGAGAATCATAATGGCAGGTCAGTTTTATCATTTAGTGAACCTAGCAAAAAAGCCAAACAAAAAGACTTGTGGGATTGCACTTTTTTTTGCAATTTCACCTCACTTGGAAGCTTTTTCCCCATTTTCTAGTACACGACATGGTAAAACCAATGGTATTGTTCAAAAGTTCAACTTGTCCCGCAAAAAACAAGCCATCAAATGGCCGTATTGATGGAAAAATAAAAAAGTTATAGCTCTGGAAGAAGTGGAGTGAAAAATGAAAACGCAAAACCGAAAAAAGCTCCGGTCATGAAGGGTTAATAAAATCTCAGTCCACAACGCTTTTCTGGGCTTCTTTTTCAATCCTGGCTGACTTTGCTCTTTACTTCTGTTTCACACATGTTCACTTTGCCAATGTTCTCTTGCTGCGTCCAGTGACTTCCTTCTGCTCACTCAGAATATTCTCTTGTTTCAGTCTGTGGTATCTCCTGCAAAACGATCAACAGCACAGGCCATGTTTATGTTATTGTCCAACCTCCTGGGGACGCCGGAAGCTCCTATTTTATCGGGCTGGTAAGTAACTGTTACATGTTTTCACATCACTTTAAATCTACTTTCATACATCTTTTTCCATTTGTACATCCAAAAAACATAGATTGTTAAAGCGGGAAGGGACCTCCTGGGTCATTGTGTCCAACCTCCTGCTCAATGCAGGATTCACTAACCATCTCAGACAGATGTCTGTCCAGCCTCTGTTTGAAGACTTCGATTGAAGGAGAACTCACCACCTCTCGTGGCAGCCTGTTCCACTCATTGATTACCCTCATTGTCAAAAACTTTTTTATAATATCTAATCTGTATCTTCTCCCTTTCAGTTTCATTCCATTGTTTCTCATGTTTCCATGTGCAAATGAGAATAAGGATGATCCCTCTACACTGTGACATCCTTTCAGATATTTGTAGACAGCTATTAAGTCTCCTCTTAGCCTTTTTTTGCAAGCTAAACATTCCCAGATCCTTTAACCGTTCTTCGTAGGACATACTTTGCAGCCCGCTCACCATCCTGGTAGCTCTTCTTTGAAGTTGCTCCAGTTTTTTTATGTCTTTTGTAAAATGTGATGCCCAGAACTGGACACAGTATTCCATATGAGGTCTGACCAAAGAGGAGTAGAGGGGGATAATTACTTCATGTGATCTAGAGTCTTTTCTGCTTTTCTTAATATATCCTATAACTGCATTTGCCTTTTTTGCTGCTGTATCACACTGTTAACTTATGTGCAGTCTGTGATCTATTAGTATACCAAAGTCTTTTTCAAATGTACTGTTGCTTAGTTTTATTCCTCCCATTCTGTAATTAGAATTTTAGTTTTTCTTGCTCACATGTAGAATCTTGCATTTTTCCATGTTAAATATAATTCGCTGCCCATTATTCAAGTTTATCTAGATCCTTCTGAATCCTTTCTCTGTCTTCTCTAGTGTTAGCTATTCATCCTAGCTTTTCATTGTCATAAAATTTGATTAATTTACCTTCAGTTCCCTTATCTAGATCATTTATAAAAAATGTTGCACAACACTGGGGCCAAGAAAGAGCCTTTTGGTACCCCAATTGAAGCACTCTTCCAAGTGAATGTGCAACCATTTATTATCACTCTTTACGTACGATCACTGAGCTAGTTATGAATCCATGTAACAGTAGCCTTGTCAATCCCATATTGGTCATTTTTTCAATAAGGATTGTATGAGATACTTTATCAAATGCTTTGTTGAAGTCAAGATATACTATATCTATTGCATTTCCCTGATCCACCCAGACAGAGATTCAATCATAGAAGGAAATTAGATAAGTCTGGCATGACTTGTTTGCTACAAATCCATGCTGGCTCTTGTTAATTACTGATTCTTACCCAAGTAAAGTACTTACATACATGCTGTTTAATAATTTGTTCAAAGATTTTTCCTGGTATAGAAGTAAGGCTCAGTGGCCTGTAATTTCCTGGCTCCATCATCTTTCCTTTTTTTTAAGATAGGGACATTTGCCCTTCTCTAATCTTATGGGACTTTTCCTGTTCTTTCAGGATTTTGGCTAGTGGCTCTGCATTTTCCTTTGCTATATATTTCAGTATCATAGGATGTAATTCATCTGGACTAGGAAATTTAAATTCATGTAAATTGGCAAAGTGTGCCCTCACCATATCTCTGTTTATGGAGAGTGTGAATTCATTTATTCCTTCGATAGCACACCAATGATCATTTGATGTTACATTTGCTCTCTTAGAGAACACAGGTGCAAAATATGAATTTAAAAGTTCGGTCTTCTCAACATCAATTTTGACCACTTGACTCTTTTCATCCTGTAAAAATCTTATAGCAGCTTTGACTTTTCTTTTGCTTTTGACATACCCACAAAATCCTTTGTTACTGCTTTTGTTCTCCCTTGCAAGCTTCATGTCATAACTGGCTTTAGCTCTTCTAATGCTTGCCCTGCATTCCCTGCAAACAGCATTACACTATTCTTAAGATATGCCCCCATCTTTCCATTTGATTTATATTTATTTTTTCCTTTCTACCAAGTGTTTAAGTTCTGTGTTCATCCATCTTGTTCTCTTTAAATCATTCCAATTCTTCCTTCTTTTTGGAATTGTTACGGATTGTGCAGTGAGAATTTCATTTAGCAAAATCTCCCATCCTTCCTGGACATTTCTGTCCTTTAGAACATCCAGTCATTGGACATTTCCTACCCTATTCTGTGTCTATTAATATCTGCCTTTCTGAAGTCCAAGATAAGATCTGTGGCAAAGTTGCTTATTTTCATGTGTATTATTGATTTGTTTTTTACATTAAAATTAAAATGACAGTTACTCTTTAATGGCCAAATCTGATCTGCAAAACGGATGAGAATAGGACATGCTCAGAGTCTCACTGACCGGACACACAGGGGTTTTTTAAAACACATGTTTGTATGGATCAAGAAAAAGACGGAAAACACACAGACATGTACAGGGGATGTGACTGTAGCCGTAGCATGAGGTCTGATTGATACAGTACTTCATGTAACACTTATGTAACAATGTGTTTTTGTGGCGGCGTCCATGTCTACATAAAGTATCCTAACAGATATATACCGATGTGGCCACGTTGAATGAACTAGCGAGGCTCGCTGTGGCCCAATCATAGCATACTTAAAAGTTTTCACCAGGACTATTACTTTTTTTACTATGGGCCTAAGAACTAGCAGGCAGGTAGTCGCTAAATAGCTGCCTGTAGTGTCTGGAATGCACTGATCTCTGCCGACACAGAGTGCTCTTGCCTGCGATTCAGCAGACGTCAACAGAGCAGCATCTTCTCTTCCACTCTGCACTGTTGATGCAGTGTGGTTGCTGACGTCATGGTGATTGACAGCCGGCTCAACGCTACCTAACTACAGGGAGCTGGCTGTCCATCAGCATGACTTCAGCACTCATGCCCTGTTAGCAGAGCAGTCCGGAAGAAGATGAGCTGCTCTGACGTGGAGCAGCTGAATCACTGGCAGGAGCGGTCTGTGATGGCTCTGTGCCGGCGCCGGGTAGAATAGGTAGGTAAATGCCTCTGATAGCAACTACCTGCCAGTTAGTTTTTAGGCTCATAGTAAAAAAAAAATAGTCATGAATAACCACTTTAAGCAATTAGATAATTTATTAGGTGGTCATATTTAGCAAAATTAACAATTGCTCTTATGAACGTTGTGTCCTGCAAATGAATGTTCATGGTGTAATGATCGTTTATTCTGCGAATTCTGCCTCTGCGGACAGCAGACTTTCAGGACATACAAGCTGTAGCGATACACATCTATTACCCAGCAGGACTATCTATGGAAACTATGTACCAGCAAACTATTCTTACCTTATGTGCATGGCAGGAGAACTCCAAATACAAGATATCCTGGAGTTATGTCATACATCATCTGCTGAAGGAGGATGTCACATCAGTCCTGTCTCCAGACAATGTGTAGCACTGGGATTGCGGGAATGAAACCAGTGCTGTTCATGGTTTGGAGGATGGAAGCTCCTCCATTATCTGCAGTGAGGCTCCTTCTCATTCTATGATCACCAGATTTCATTGTTATCCATTGACTGCTGTCAGTGTAAATGTGTCCAGTCAATTATGTTTTTTTTACTTTCATTAACCATACATAACTATATATTTTGTCATATCTTCAGATATCCAACAGCATCAAAAGTCTTAATCCAGACTCAGCTCTATGGAACTTCCACAGTTTGCAGTACGCCCTCATGGTTTGTCCCTTTGTCGTGGTTATCGGAGGAGGATTCTTCTTAGTATGTGCCTACTTTATTGAAAAAGATCGTAAGACGGCAGAGACAGAGTCTGAACGTACGTGCAGAAATATGTTCATTATCCCCTCATATCTCTTGCAGAATTAATTTGGATTAGCATTAGCTCCATAATCAATAACTGTAATACTCATCATCTGTATAACACATCTATCTCCATAACAAAGCTCCATAACATAAGATTAACAAAGCTCCAGAACTAAATATGCATATATTTTAACCTGGTATAAATTCTGCTCTTTTTCTGAATCTGGCGTTGTTTGTCTGTTGTTCTCGTATCTCCTCATTCCTGATATATGTCTCACTGTATGTTTATCAAGCATTTTAGCCAACTAGGCATGGTCATCAAGATATTTCTCAATAGGGTCATGCCCAATTAAAAAGGAAAAAAACACTAGATTTATATAAAGGGAGAAATGAGAATCCCAGGAATAAAGGACGAGCAACAATAGTTTCAGGAGTATGATGGCATTTAGAACAGGTGAAAAAAATAGTTAAATGTGCTGTCATCTTGTTCAATTGTGTTTATTTAACATTTCCAAATTTTACAACAACAATAATGTTAACAAGGAGTATAAGTTGGGGAGAGATGAAAAGGGAAGAATGGGGTAACAATGCGAAGTCACAGGAAAGAAAGTATAGTCAAGGCCGCTCTTTATTATTAGGAATAAACCGACTATTATAATGTTGCATTTTGTACATATTTATAAACATTTCATTTGGTACATATCTGGTATATCTTGGTACCACCATAGCATAATGTCATAGTGTGTCTCATGGAGAGAAGCGCACGTAGTGGTAGAATACGTCAGGTTTAATGCTTTACTGTAGAGATAATCCTTCTGTATTATTTTCTATAAAATCATTTTTTAATCCTGTTTCTATTTTTTCTTTATAGATTGGGTCCTAAAGGAGGTAATAGTTACATCTCCATAAATTAGAAATTTTTAAGGCTGGACCTGAGGAAAACTTAAAGGTAAGATAAGATGGGAATGGTCAGACTGTGTCTTTTGATCAATAGCCATTTTTTACATTTTTGATAAGAATATAATTGTGAGAACCAAATTGATTCTAGACAGAGTTATGTCTGTCGGAGTAGTGTGTGAACTGCCTTGAAGAGATGTTCAGACACCGCAATACATCATATAGTTCTTGTTTATTTAGCCAATAGTCTAATATTTGGGATAGGTATCCTGTCTGAGCAGTCGAGTCTAAGTAACCATTTGAATCAATGCTAAAATCACCAAAAAGTAACAAATCTCCCTTCGGAAGTTCATTGACAGCCATCTCTGTATGAATGGGGGGGGGGGGGTATAGTCCAAACCCAAGAATAAGCAAATATCAATTATCTTAAATCTTTTCTCACAAGGAAATAATTCAGTAACCAGGAGTACATTGCGTGCCACTTACATATGATATCCAATTGTTTCATCTTCAGTCATAATCAGTCATATTTATTATTTCTGCAGATCACTATTCCAGGGGAGGCCTCTCACAGAATATAGAATCCAGCGGATGAGACAACTCTTCTACAAGAAGAAAACATGTCAGAAAAAAAAAGGCAGATTCCGGGTTCGGTCTCTGTTCTTACTTATGGACATGTCACTTACTGGACTTTCCGCAGTCAGACATACTCACGGAATAATGTGAGTTTTCTGCTGCATAAAGAGGCAGATCCCGGGCTCGGTCTCTGTTCTCACTTATGGACATGTCACTTACTGGACTTTCCGCAGTCAGACATACTCACGGAATAATGTGAGTTTTCTGCTGCATAAAGAGGCAGATTCCTGGCTCGGTCTCTGTTCTCACTTATGGACATGTCACTTACTGGACTTTCCGCAGTCAGACATACTCACGGAATAATGTGAGTTTTCTGCTGCATAAAGAGGCAGATTCCGGGCTCGGTCTCTGTTCTCACTTATGGACATGTCACTTACTGGACTTTCCGCAGTCAGACATACTCATAGAATAATGTGAGTTTTCTGCTGCATAAAGAGGCAGATTCCGTGCTAGGTCTCTGTTCTCACTTATGAACATGTCACTTACTGGACTTTCCGCAGTCAGACATACTCACGGAATAATGTGAGTTTTCTGCTGCATAAAGAGGCAGATTCCGGGCTCGGTCTCTGTTCTCACTTATGAACATGTCACTTACTAGACTTTCCGCAGTCAGACTACTCACGGAAAAATGTGAGTTTACTGCTGCATAAAGAGGCAGATTCCGGGCTAGGTCTCTGTTCTCGATATTTACCAGACTTTTAGTGCTGAGAAGTGACTACTGTATCAAGTTATGTCTTCGTCATGAGGCCTATCATAATTAGGGCCACATTGAGGACTATTGGGCAACACGGTGGCTCAGTGGTTAGCACTGTTGCTTTGCAGCGCTAGGGTCCAAACCCAACAAAAGAAAACAACTGCAAGGAGTTTGTATGTTCTCCCCGTGTTCGCGTGGGTTTCCTCCGGGTTCTCCGGTTTCCTCCCATACTCCAAATGCATACTGATAGGAAATTGATTAATAAATAATTGAATATTGTTCCAACTATTATTGTCAATTCTTATCTTTGACACCTTAAATGAAGTTAATACACTGTGTTCCAAATTGTTATGCAAATAATATTTTCTCAGATTTTCCCAAATTACCTATATGAATTTCAGTCATTGTAATTTTCCAGTCAAATAACTGTTAGAGTACAATTGAAAGGTTTTTGTACAAACTGCCTATGATAACAGTATATTTTTTAAAAAATAAAACACTCAACCTGCACTCAAAATGCATGTTCCAAATTATTATGCACATCACAGTTTTCAACCTTTTCATTTTAATAAAGAACCAAAAAATGGTCATATTTGAAATTATAAGCATTAGCAGGTTATTACAAACTGAAATCAAACAGTTTTCAACTCAAAACTTTATTCTAGGTGATGTTACATTTGCACATAGGACCCCTTGTTCGAAAGGAGCTTCTGAACTCTCTCGTCCATTGAATTTGTCAGGTTTTGGATGGTTTCTGCTTCAATTGTTTTGCATGAGGACAGAATACCATCCCAGAGCTGTTGCTTAGATGTGAACTGCCTCCTGCCATCATAGACACTCCTTTTGATGATGCTCCAGAGGTTCTCAATGGGGTTGAGGTCAGGGAGCATGGGGGCGACACCATGAGTTTGTCCCCTTTTATGCCCATAGAAGCCAGAGATGCAGATGTGTTATGTGCAGCATGAGACGGTGCATTATCATGCATGAAAATGATCTTGCTGCGGAATGTACAGTTCCTCTTCTTGAACCATGGCAGGAAGTGCTGTTTGAGAAACTCAACATACACTATGGAGTTCATCTTTACCCCTTCAGGGATCCTAAAGGGGTCGACAATCTCTCTCCCCATGATTCCAGCCCAAAACATTACTCCACCTCCTCCTTGTTGGCGCCGTAGCCGTGTTTGTATGGGGTGTCCATCAACCAGCCATCCTCCACTCCATCCATCTGGACCATCGAGCGTTGCACGGCACTCATCGGTGAACAAAACAGTTTTGAAGTCAGTCTTTATGTATTGTTTGGCCCACTGGAGCCGTTTCTGCTTGTGTGCAGTGGATAGAGGAGGTCGACGAGATGGCTTACGCACAGCTGCAAATCTCTGAAGGACCCTGCATCTTGTTGTTCGGGGGACGTTGGAGGCACCAGCAACTTCAAAAACTTGTCTGCTGTGAACAAGCTAAACGCGAAACGCGCGTCAGGGGTGCCAAGCCGCATGCAGGTATGATCTCCCATCTACAGCACTTTACTTTAATATCGTTCCCTATAGGAACGTGCTAAATGACTTCATATGCACGCATGAGATATATATTGTGAGCTCTGCACTTGCATGGCAACAGTATTGCACTAGCAGCTATGATGGGGAATTTATTCATTTAATATATCCTATATATGGTGCACAAATATCTGTTTATTTGTGAATACTATAACTTACATGGATTGCATTTGCACTAGTTAATATACGGAGGCTACTCTATTGTCTTTTAGCCCCAAATTAACCCATGATTGTTAAATACAAGATACGAGGATATGCACTCTTATATATTGATTTATATGTAATATACACCTGTCTGCATTTGGCTATTTTTTCTGTACGCTGCTATCCCACTTTTTTGGATTTTTATCCATGATAATGTATTTTTAGACTTTAATAAAAATTGTATTTTATAGCGCAAAATGCTTCCTATTTTGCTCTTTTTTGAATTTGTATATGTTTGAAAGCGCTGTTTGATTCTAGGCAATATATGTTATGAATGCCAGTGTGTATAGCCTAGTGAGGGCCAGAGTAGGCCGAAGGCAAGGGAGAGTAGCAAAAGGGGCAGAGGAGCCTTACCAGCTCACCCCAGCAAATACAAACTAGACGCCGGTTCCAAGCCTACAGGGATCTCCCCGACCAGTAGGAGACAACCGAAATTCTGAGGACTACAGGTTCCAGGAGTCCCACAGAGCTGATACGTAACAGGGTCAGGAGGCACAGAGATACAATAAGCAAGGAAAGTATACTCCAGGAGAAGGTTCTACCACAAGGTCAGCCGGTGCGGGGCAGAGACTAAGTTAGGCCCAGCTACAGGCAGGCCAGAAACTCATTACAGAAAGGAAAAGAACAGGAGGCCATATACCTACTCAGTGGGAGGATCTGGGTGTGCACCCTTCACCCTACAATGCTCCGAGATGTACCTGCACCATCTCCAGTAAAGGTACCAAAGTGACTTGTGTGTGTGTCCACCTTCTTATTCCTACCCTGCCGGATTCCCTCTGTCCTGCATCACTACAATTACGCTGCCTTGACGGCCCGCTCCACCTGTGGGGAGCGATACCACCCTAGCTGCCATAACACCGGCCTCAGGGGACTGCTGCAGCGCTGGTGATCCTCACCAGACACCACAGATGGCGTCACGATGTTTTCTTGACAAACTCAATAACATCATTGAGATGGTTAGCCGCACACAGAATGGAGAAATAGTACAAATGACAATTGACAAGTAGTTTCACATTTGAGGTAAAACACACTTCAACAAGTTGTTATGGTCTGTGGAACGCACCAAATATAAGATGAAGAGAGGTACGTTCGCAGCTCGGGTTCCACCGTGCAGGCGGAGCCTGCTGCTAGTAAGATGGCGCAAGAAGCGAACTCTGCTATCCCACAGAGTCGCCAACATAAACGTTGTAACGCGCTGAGGCAATATGTGCAAACTCTGTTATTGCACAGAGCCGCTAGAAGGAGTGCCGCAGCGCTATATGGCGATGTGTGCGAACTCAGTTAACACCACTGAGTCGCAAAGTAAACACGCTAGGGCGCTATCTAGCGTTGAAAGCGAACCCTGTTGCGTCACAGAGCTACTGAGACAAACTTCTGTGTCCTGTTAGGCACCCAGGTACACAGTTGACTGCTAAGCGAACATAGAAAGTGATCATGCGCTAATGTCCTTGCGGGAGTCACCCGCAATCTATGGCGTCTGAACGCCAGGCCCTGAATACGGCAATCAAACTCCTCACCGGTTATTCCGGTAATCTAAGGCATCTAAGACACCGAACCTGACCAGCTAGCATACCAAGCTCCTCACCGATTAGGTCGGTATTGTAATGGCGTATTTCAGCCGCCCTAAGCACACACACACATGACCATATTGGCGCAAAGCATATAACGGTTGGTACTAGCGCACGGCCGTGCTGTAAGGACAGCCTTTTAAAGCAGCCACGAGAAAAAGACCTTCCAGGAAGGACCAAAGGGAAGCTGCTTCAGGACATCAACAGCCATAGGACCTTCCTGAAGGACCAATAGTAGTGGCAGCTGTATCTGAGCATGTGACCCTGATCTCCAATGGGAGATCTTGCCCTTTGCATGCTCAGATGAAGCAACAAAGGACTTAGTCCCAAATCTGCCTGCTCCAACACATGTTGCAGCAGCAAGTCTCTGCACAGTACTGGGCCGGGCAAGACGCTGGGACCGACGCCTCTGTTGAGCAGGAACCACTGCGGCCGGAGACAGATGCGGGAACAGCTCGAGATTCCCATTGTGCAAGAGTGGGAACTCGAACCCTAACACAAGTTGCTTTAACTCTAACAACACGTGGTATTGGTATAGCTGTTGTTTTCTTGACAAAGAAACTCAATAACATCAATGAGGTGGTTAGCTGCACACGGAATGGAGAAATTGTACAGATGACAATTGACAAGTAGTTTCACACTTCAACAAGTTGCTTTAACTCTAACAACATTATATTCCAAAGCCTTGAAGAAAAAGATGAATATATTGTGAGCCAAATAGATATGAATAATTAATCAAATAAATGATGTAACATAATTCTAAACATACACAAGCTATCAGTGAGAAAATTATTTTCCACCAAAAACTTTAAGTATCAGACTAGTGTCTGTTAGGGTTCAAGTTCCCGCTGCTGCACAAGGGGAGTCTCGATCCAGTCTCGCTGCGGTCCCCCATTAATCTCCATCCGCAGTGGAGCCTGCTCAGCTTAGACGTCAGTCCCAGCGTCTCGCCCAGTCTAACAGTGTGCAGAGGATTACTGCTGCTCCTCCAGGCTCTGCTATTGTGGCCAGTACTGGTTAGCGGCGAGCAGACGTCTTTAGGACAAAGTCCTTGTTTTCCCTTTCTGAGCATGCCCACAGAGTGAGATCTCTCATTGGAGATCAGGGGTCACATGCTCAGGTACTGCAGCAGCTCCTATTGGTCTGCCAGGAAGTTCCTGTGACTGCTGGTGTTCTGGAACACGTTTCATTGGTCCTTGTTTCTGGCAGGTCCTGTAGCTGTTACTATAAAAGGGTAGCATGGCTGGGCCGCCATGCGCTAGTATCAATCGTCATATGCTTTGCGCCAGTGTGGTCATGCGTGTGTGTGGTTAGGGCCCGGCTGAAATAAGCCCCTAGAATACCGACTTAATCGGTGAGGAGTTTGGTATGCTAGCTGGTCAGGGTCGGTGTCCTAGATGCCCTAGATTACCGCCATAACCGGTGAGGAGTTTGATTGCCGTATCCAGGGCTTGGCGTTCTGATGCCATAGATTGCGGGTGTCTCCCGCGATGACATTAGGGCATGATCACGTTCTATGTTCGCTTAGCAGTCAACTGTGTACCTGGGTGCCTGACAGGACACAGAAGTTTGTCTCAGCGGCTCTGTGACGTAACAGGGTTTGCTTTCAATGCTAGACAGCGCCCTAGCGTGTTTATTTTGCGACTCAGTGGTGTTAAGTGAGTTCGCACACATTGCCATATAGCGCTGTGGCACTCCTTCTAGCGGCTCTGTGCAATAACAGAGTTCGCACATATTGCCACAGCGCGTTACGGCATTTATTTTGGTGACTCTGCGGGATAACAGAGTTCGCTTCTTGCGCCATTTTACTAGCAGCAGGATCCGCCTGCACGGTGGACCCCAGGCTGCGAACGCACCTTTTTACACCATATATTTGGTGCGTTCCGCAGACCCTAACAATTGTCACCCTACAGTGATCCGGGATGTACCTGCACCATCTCTAGTAAAGGAACCAAAGTGACTTGTGTGTGTATCCACCTTCTTATTCCTACCCTGCTGGATTCCCTCCGTCCTGCTTCCCTACACTTACACTGCCCTGACGGCCCGCTCCACCTATGGGGAGCGATACCACCCTAGCTGCCATAACACTGGCCTCAGGGGACTGCTGCAGTGCTTGTGATCCTCACCAGACACCACAGGTGGCATCACGATGTTTTCTTGACAAAGAAACTCAATAACATCAATGAGATGGTTTGCCACACACGGAATGGAGAAATAGTACACATGACAATTGACAAGTAGTTTCACTTTTGAGGTAAAACACACTTCAACAAGTTGCTTTAACTCTAACAATACATGGTATTGGTATAGCTGTTGTTTTCTTGACAAAGAAACTCAATAACATCAATGAGGTGGTTAGCCGCACGTGGAATGGAGAAATTGTACAGATGACAATTGACAAGTAGTTTCACATTTGAGGTCAAACACACTTCAACAAGTTGCTTTAACTCTAACAACACGTGGTATTGGTATAGCTGTTGTTTTCTTGACAAAGAAACTTAATAACATCAATGAGGTGGTTAGCCGCACACAGAATGGAGGTGGTTAGCCGCACACGAATGGAGAAATAGTACAGATGACAATTGACAAGTAGTTTCACATTTGAGGTAAAACACACTTCAACAAGTTGCTTTAACTCTATCAACATTATATTCCAAAGCATTGAAGAAAAAGATGAATATATTGTGAACCAAATAGGTATGAATAATTAATCACACAAATGATGTAATATAATTCTAAACATACACAAGCTATCAGTGGGAAATTATTTTCCACCAAAAATTTTAAGTATCAGACTAGTGTCATCTTGTGGAATGATGTGAGCCACAAAGTCCTTCAAATTGAAACTATTCTGGATGTACAGAACAATTTTCTCTAGAAAATTGGAATTATATGCCTTCTATGCTGCTTGCATTAAAGAACTGATTTGCCAGATATGCACGGAGTCAGGATGACCGTGCTGCGGGTACATGTGCTGTGCCATGTCCGGAACTGTCAAGGCTGCGTCCCCTGTTTCTCGGAGGAAGGAATAGGGTAACGGACAGGCCCAATTACACAGAAAGAGGGGTCATGTTTAGATAGGGAACCTGGCTGGAAGCTGAGGGAAAAAAAAGCCCAGCTGACACTGTGGCGAAATGCAGCAGACAGACCCAGTGACCTAGAGGCATGAGGCCAGCTTAAGAGAAAGCAGGCAAGACATCAAAGATTTTTGGTGCGGACAAGCAGCGCATAGGAGGCTGAGTAGCGTGCTCCGTCCTTAGAACAGTGGCGCTGCAAAGGACAGCTCCCATTGTCTCCCGCCACTAAAAGTGATACTGCCATTTACCAAGGCGCCGTTTGCCCAGTAACCGCCAGAGAGCGAGGCGCCATGCACTCCTTGACCGTGAGTACAGGGCTCGTGCGCAGTAGAGAGAGACAGTTCATGCCACTTGTTCAGCGTGGATAACCAATAATTAGAAGGCACAGAGGAATGACAGAGGACATTGGTATGGTCAGCAAGGTACTCCCTCAACAGTTTCAAAAACTTTCACTCCATGTGAGAGTCCCCTGCGCCTCAGGGACAGGACGATGGGAGGGTCTGAGAAAACTCTCCACAAACTCTCCCCAAACTTTGCCAGAGTTCCACTATCTTTGCTGGCTTGGACTTGTGTCTCTCTCAGCTGTACTCCTTGCTTGTCCAACAAACTTTGACCTCTGCTGCCAGTGTTTTCAGATGTGAATTTTTTTTAATAAAGGGCCCTCTGTTCCTCCAACATTTTAGTAGACCTGTCTGACTCTGGAATAAGAGATGTAAAGTTCTCAAAGTAGCGTGGGTCTAGAAGTGTCACCAATCAGTATTGTCAGTCCACCAAATTTTTGATAACGCGAGGGTGATGGGAAAGGCAGCGTAACATAAACTTAGCCATGCATGCCAGACTGCTAACAGTCAATACTTCCGTGTCCTCACCAAGAGGACGACTGACCATGTGCTCCTCCTCCTTGTCCTCAGGCCTCCAACACTTAGAACTAACCTCAGTAATATCATTGTACAAACAACATTGTAAATATCTTCTTGTAAATACACCCCTGAATTTTTTTTATCTCCCACACCTCATTTTAGATAGTAAGTTTTCATGAGCAGGATTGTTTTGTTTGGGTTTACTTACTGTTATCATTGTTACTTAGTGTAGATTTTAAGCTGTCACCAGCAGGGTAGTTTTGTTTTGGTTTAATTATGGGATTATTGTTATCGTTGTTACTTAGGACTGTTGTGTTTGAAACTGTTAAACTATAAATATGTTTTCGCTCTATAATAACTCTCAATGTTTTATATTAAAACACAGATAAGCAGGATGAAGACATTAATTATGGTGTAATTGACGCTCACCTTCTTTGTGGATTCGTAAAAGTTTTGGAGGATGTTACATATGTCAGACATCCATGTCCACTCCTCAGATGTTATGTGTGAAGACAGAACTGAATATCGACAACCTTGTTGATATTGGTAGACTATTCACCAACTGCCCTCTTCTGCTCACAAATCCTTTCCAACATCTGCAGTGTAGAATTCCAAGGCCTGGGGGCATCACACACCAGTCGTTAAGCCCAGAAGCTGCAAGCTCTGCTGAATCATGACAAAGGCAGATGAAGCTGTAGCTGACCTTCTAAAATGGGTATTTAGAGCGTTGCACTTTTCCGAGCAGATCTGCCAGCTCTGTGTCGCTTTTCAAAATCATTGACCAATTTGGTTAAGCGCATGAGCCAGGCATGGCACGTGTGTGAGCTCATCTCGCAACAGAGCAGCTACCATGTTCCAGCCATTGTCACACACAACCATGCCTGGCTGTGGGTTCAGCCGTCTCAGCTACTGATCTGCCTGTTCTTTCAGAGCTGTCCACAACTCTTCAGCATTTTGAGGTTTGTCACAGAAGCATATTAGCTTCAGCACAGCCTGTTCCCGCTCTCATTTGGCAGTGCTGCAGTGCTTCCAGCTTGTGACTGATGTGCTACCTTTTGTAGCTGGAGGCTGAAGAGGAGGCGAAGGAGAAGGTGCAGGAGCTGTAGACTGTAGGGACAACCCAGATTGACATAGGGCCCGCAATACTCAGGATTTGGGAGGACGTGCACCATACCAAGGTCGGAGTGAGTCCCAGCTTCCACTAAGTTAACCCAGTGTGCCCTCAGTGAGATGTACCATCCCTGACCACAAGAACTTGTCCACGTGTTTGTGGTTAGGTGGACTTTCCAAGTAACAGCATTGTGGAGTGCACGGGTAATGTTGTGGGACACGTGCCTGTGTAATGCCGGGATGGCACACCGAAACAAATATTCCCGCATATTTGTGACCTCGGGGCGATACTCAACTCTGCCCTCTCTTTTAAGCTAAGATCCAAGCCCTTGCCTCCTCCTGCCCATTACAACTCAAAAACATTTCCTGGATCCGTACATTCCAAAAAAATTCAAAAATGTTTGTGCACGCCCTCATGATCTCCCGCCTCGACTATTGCAACCTTATGCTCTCTAGACTCCCCTCTAGCACTCTTGCACCACTCAAATCTATCCAAAACTCTGCTGCCACAGTAATCCAACTGTCCCTCCGTTATTCCCCAGCCTTTCCTCTCTGCCATGCCCTTCACTGCCTTCCTATTGCCCATAGGCTACACTTCAAAACCCTAAATATGACATGCAAAGCCTTCCACAACCTGTTTCCTCCATACATATGTGACATGGTCTCCCAATGTCCGACAGGGTCATGACTTCTTCTACGCAAACCCAGTGTGCCATCAGTGAGATGTACCATCCCTGCCCACAAGCACTTGTCCATGGGTCCGTGGTTAGTTACACTTTCCCTGTAGCAGTGTTGTTGATGGCCCGGGTTATGTTGTGGGACACGTGTTTGCTTGTGTAATTTCGTGACGGCATACCCAGAGAAATAGTGGTGGGTGTTGACCGAGTACCTTGTTACTGTCACTGCCATCAGGTTGCGGAAAGCGTCCTTCTCCCACGAGCAAAAAATGCAACATTTAGAGCGCAAGCAGATGAGAAGTTTGTTAATTTAGTACTGTGCCCTGTGGGCCGTTGGCTGCGTCATTCCACTTATGGTCCAATGACTGGGTTATGAACAACTGAAGGCTGCGCTGGGACAAGGACGTGCTTGATGATGGGGCTATTTGACTGTGGTCAACGGCATGTGCAGGGCAAGCGGCATCTTCGCATGCACTGTGGACAGGGGATTGGCTTGCACTCACAACAGCGGAAGACGCAGTGGTATCAACCGCAGACACTGTTCGTGGAGCCTGGTGTTCAACCAACAAAGTCGGATGCATTGCTGCCATGTGCCTGATCATGCTGGTGGTGGTAAGGCTGGTAGTTTTACTACCCGTGCTGATGCGGCCATGGCCGGTGTTGCAAATGTCCTTTATTGTCTCCCTCTCCCACACCACCTCCTCACCTCTACACCTGTCTTTCAGTGTTCCCAAAGGCTCTGTTCTAGGACCCCTACTCTTCTCCATCTACATCTTCGGCCTGGGACAGCTGATGTAATGACATGGTTTGCAATATCATCACTACGCCGATGACACGCAGATCTACCTATCTGTACCTGACATCACCTCCTTACTGACCAAAATCACATGTCTTCCCGCTATATCATCCTTCTTTTCTGCTCACTTTCAAAAAGTGGACATGGACAAATCAGAATGCATCATCTTTCAAGCATCTCACGCTGAGTACACCTGAGAGCTGTGTATGCCTCATTCGGTACCACTTTAGTAAGAGGTAAACTTTGCCCTAGAGAAAATTATTTTCTAGACATTCACTGCCTTTTTTTTGCACATTTTTTGCAGCTGTGATCTTCATCTTATTGGTTTGGATGTGGTAAATTTCTAAGTCGTCATCAATACCATCATCGTCCATATGTAAAGAAGAAATCGGGTGTTTCCAAGGGTCGTGGTTATGTACGTTTTGTGCCATTCCTTTAACAGTGTTCATTACACTAGGACAATTAATTTTAGACTGGAACATTAGAATATTATTGGTAATATGTATGGGTGAAGATGAAGAAGCTTGTACGGGTGTGTTTATATTTACGGATGGTGCACTCCTCTTTAAACTCAGTTTTTCACGAGCATCCATTAGTTTGTTTGGTTTTCCTCCAACACTGATCTGCCTTCTCTAATTCAGCATCTCATTAACATATTGCACTTTGCCCTTTATACAGACACGTGCGTCTTTGGCAACATGTTTTAGACGGGCATTTCTTAGGCCGAGTCTCACATGCGCATCTGTTACACCGATCTTCTGACGGGCATGAAACCGATTCTGGTAATTGATGGTGGCTAAACGACGAATCATTGTTGGCTGTATCCTGGCTCTCATACCTCTCATAGCCACTGCTGTTATTAATCATGCACTTTCCCATTCCTGTCATTACCATGCCCTTTTTCCAAATCACTTCATCCAACGATTCGTCCGCCATATTGTTACTAAAAACATGCACCTTATCAGCAGCAACTGTGTAGGAAACCACATTACAGCTTTGCAAGATGTTTATGATGCCCCGAAACAAAAATGTACACACTACGTTGATATCTACCCCCAAGGGGAAATGTTTACCAGGCCATACACTTAGTGTATAGGCATTCCAAGTCTTGGAGACCCGCTCCTTTAACTTGGGCATAGTTTTAAATCAGGCCTTCCCCCACGTCTCATCATCTGCCGCCACTAGATCACCAGTGTTAACGTGTTCCATGCTGCTACTGCCAGTGTCGAAATCCTAACAAGGTTGGGAGGTTATGCTGTGCGAAAAATACTTGTTCTGAAAACGGTTGAGGTGTACTCCACAGGGGAAAGTCTCCAAGTCTAGGAGACCCGCTCCTTTAAATTGGGCCTATTTTTTAATCAGGCCTTCCTCCAAGTCTCATCATCCACCACCACTAGATCAAAAGGGTTTACGTGTTCCGTGCAGCTACAGCCAGTGTCAAATTATTAACAAGGGTGGGTGGTTATGCTGTGCATAAAATACTTGTTCTGAAAACGGTTGAGGCGTACCCCACAGGGGAAAATGTTTACCAGCCCACACACTCCTTTAAATTGGCCATAGTTTTTAATCAGGCCTTCCTCCACGTCTCATCATCCGCCGCCACTAGATCACCAGCGTTAACGTGTTCCGTGCTGCTACAGTCAGTGTCGAAATCCTAACAAGGGTGGGGGTTTTTGCTGGGCCTTAAATACTTGTTATGGAAAAGGTTGAGGTGTACCCCACAGGGGAAAATATTTGTCAGCCCAATACACTTAGTGTATGGCCATTACAAGTCTAGGAGACCCGTTCATTTTTAATGGGACATTTTTTGTTAAGAGTCCCTCCTACATGTTTCTTCCAAGGGGAATTGGGGTTATTTGGGTGCAGATGACTTGGCAGCAGTGCAGGCCTTGCAGTCAATGCGTAAGAAAATAGAATGGGAGTACAAAATGAATAATGTGAAGTGGATTTTCCTGGTCCCATTCAGTATGTGGGTTCAAAGGCTTATTGGGGTGCATATGACTTGGTAGCAGGCCAGGCCTTGCAGTCAATGCATAAGAAAACAGAATGGGAGAACAAAATGAATAATGTGAAGTGGATTTTCCGGTGGCCATCCAGTACGTGGCTTGAAAAGCTTATTGGGGTGCATGTAACTTTGGGGGAGGCTAGGCCTTGCATTCAAATAAACATTTTTTCTGGAAGCCCTCCTGTACCTCTCGTGAAAGGGGTATTGTGGTGCGTGTAATTCTTGGCAGCCCATCCACTCACTGCATAGGCAATAACAGTTTAGGAGACCCACTGTTTGATAATGGCCTTTTAAGAAGATTAATGTCACCTGATGCCGGTAAAAATAGGCTCTGTGACTTTGAGTCCCTCATTTATAAATGAAACAAAATGTGTCTTCTTATGTGTCACACACCACATGGCCAGCTAGGGTTGTTACATGTTGCAATGATATTTCCAAGTAAATGCATTTGTATTGGTTGAAAGCAATGTTAAAGTTGAAAAACGCTTCAAAAACGCTGTGTCTGAACAGTGCCCAAGTGGGGGAGGAACATTTTGGTCTGGGTTAATTATTTTGCCTTATATACAAGTCATTAACCTGGTACACAATCATCAGTTATGGAACAAGCCATAAGAGATATGAAGTGAAAGGAAACAAGAGTGATGTTAAAAGAATCTATTTATTAACAATATTTAAAAAGTACCAAAGAGATAAAAAACAGGACAAAAATGGACCTCCAAATGAGAAAAAAGAAGTCATTAACCTGGAAAGGGTGTACCTTTACATATCTCCCAGCAAAATCCGTTTTGGTTTTGTTTTGGAATGGTTTTTGGTGCACCGGTAAAAATGACATGAAACTCTGACAACATTGTTTAAGGCTGTGAACGAGGAGTCAGAAATGCTTCCAGGGCCGATCCCCATGATGTCCCCGTGTCATTTGTGCAGTGTTTCCATCATTTTCAGACGTTTTTAGACCTTAAAAGGTCCCCCGAGGTGGATCACGGTAAAAATGCTCGGGTCTCCCATAGACTTACATAGCTATGGTATGGCACTATTATTTTAGAACCGTATAGCACTATATTGTAGATATTGTATAGTGCTTTTACAGTCATGGCACCCTTTAAATTGTTCCAGAATAAGAAGTGTTTCTCCCAGAAAATGATGGCAGTTGCACGTTTTGTATACACATGTATACTTCCCTTGTGTATATTGTAACAACACAAAAAATAGGGAAAAAAGGCACATTCTACATAATTTCATACAAAACCCCCAAAATGAACATGACAAAATTGTTGGCACCTTTCCAAAATAGTGGGTAAACACCTTTGTTTCAATACGCAGTAGGTGTAGTAATATTAGCAACTACCTCCAGTTAGAAATGTAGTCTACGATGACATCACAATGCTTTAGAACCTCTGGTGACACGCTCATGATGTCACAATTGGCGGACCCTGTATATTCCTATGGTGACGGCCTGATTCCAGTCACTTTCTATTGTGTTGTGTTGTGTTGCAGTCACG
>JARQOD010011708.1:0-22407 GCA_033576555.1 Oophaga sylvatica
CGCCATTACATGTTTGGGGGCTTTCATTATCTTTAGGGTTCGCTCCGGGGCAGATACTTTTCCTATTTCTATCTTTAGGTGTAGTTTCTCAGGCTGTGACGAGGCGTCTAGGACCAACGAAGGAACCTCCACGCTGCCTCTAGTTTGTGGTGGTTAGTCAGGGTACTCCAATCTCATAGATTCCAACTGCTCTGGTGTATTGCCTTTTTTGCCTGCACTCCTCACTACCAAATCATAACATATCACGCCCAAAAATTGAAAATTGTATGGTACTCACAGAAGGAAAAAATATTGTGAAAGAAAAAGGTTGTCAGAGTTGTCAGAGATATTTTTCTGTTTGTTGCTTTTTTTTCCCTCTTATCTCTGGGTGCTGGGGAGGATCTTTTCTCTCAATGGAGTTTGCACAGTTGTCTGGCCATGTGGATCAGTTTGCCACTGAGGTTCAGAGTATTGCTGCATATCTTGCTAGGTTGCCTGTTGTGGAACCTAGGATTCCCATGCCAATTTGTTTTTAGGGGATCGAGCTAAGTTTCAGAATTTCAAAATAATGTAAATTGTTTTTTGCCTTAAAATCTAAGTCCTCAGGGAACGCAGCGCAGCAGTTTTCAAATTATCATCTCTCTCCCTGCGCGGCGATCCTCAGGATTGGGCTTTTTCCCTGACACCTGGGGATCCTGTTTTGAGGGGAATGTTGATGCATTTTTCAGGCTTTGGGTTATTGTACGATGAGCCTAATGTCACTGATCAAGCTGAAAAAGCCTTGTTGGCTTTAAATCAGGGGCTTTATGACGCTGAGTTATACTGTCAGAGATTCCGTAGTGGGCAGTCCCTGCCCAAAATGGAATGACGACGTTTTTGGGGCCAGCCCTTTTTCCGGAAGGGTCTGTCAGATAAAGAAAAAGGATGTTATGGTGGGATCCCTGTCCCCTCTGGTCTCAATGATTCTATGTCATAGCGATTCAAATTGACAGACGTTTTGCGTGAGCGAGAAGTATGCGGGTATGGTGTTGCCTTGTGAACCAGCTTCTGAACCCATGCAGTGTGATAGAGTGGTGTCTGGGGCACAGCGTCATGAGTTTCGAAAGCGCAATGGGGTTATGTTTCTACTGTGGTGATGCCTCTCATGCTATTTCAGTCTGCCCTAAGCGGGGAAGACGTTTTGCACGCTCAGTTGTCTTGGGTAGTGTTCAGACTAAGTTTTTATTAACTGTCACTCTGATATGCTCTCTGTCCTCATTTTCTGCTCAGGCTTTCGTTGATTCTGGAGCAGCTATTAACCTGATGGATTATGATTTTGCTAAACGTTGTGGATTTCCCTTGATACCCTACAGAAGTCTATTCCCTACTGGGGATCGATTCTACCCCTTTGGCTGAGAAAAAACCCCAGTTTTCTACTCAGGTGATAATGAGGGTTGAACCTGATCACCAGGAGTTGCTGCAAATTAGGACAACCACCACCACAAAGGCAGCCGTGGAGCGTTCCTACTTGGTCCTAGACCCTCGTCACAGCCTAGAGGCTAACTACACCTAAAGAAAGAAAGAGGAAAGCTATCTGCCCCGGAACAGATCCCCAAAGAACATAGGAAGCCCCCAAACATGTAATGGCGGTTATGTTATGATTTGGTAGCTGAGGAGAGCAGGCAAAAAAGGCAATACACCAGAGAGGTTGGAATCTGCCGGACGCAGCACCCCGACCAACCACCACAACTAAAGGTAGCCGTGGAGCGACCTAATTGGTCCTAGACCCTCATCACAGCCTGAGAAGCTAAACTTCACCTAAAGATAGAAAGAGGAAAACTAACTGCCCCGGAGCAGATCCCCAAAGAACAAGGAAGCCCCAAACATGTAATGGGGGTTAGACAAGAGGAAATACAGACACAGACAGAAAATAGTATGAGCAAACGTTGGGGCCCAATCTTCCTAGACAGAAAAGGATAGGAAGGACACTTACTGCAAACCAAAAAACCCTAAAAAAATACCAACACACAATTGCAAAAACACCTGTCCTGAAGAAAATCGAGGGTGAAACCCAAAATTGCAGAAAAATGGAGACATCAAGGTTGCAGAGCTAGCCCTATTATTAAGGGCAAACTCAGCCAAAGGCAAAAAAGAGACCCAGTCATCCTGATCAGCAGACACAAAGCATCTCAGATAAGTCTCCAATGTCTGGTTTGTTCTCTCAGTTTGTCCATTGGTCTGAGGATGAAAAGCTGAGGAGAAAGACAATTGAACACCAAGTTTAGAACAAAAATCCTCCAAAATCTGGAAACAAACTGGACCCCTCTGTCAGACACAATGTTCTCAGGAATACCGTGTAACCGAACCACGTGCTGAAGGAACAAAGGCACCAATTCGGAGGAGGAAGGCAACTTACGGTAGGTAATGGCACAAGATGTATCATTTTGGAAAACCTATCACAAATCACCCAGATAACGGTCAATCTCTGAGAAACAGGGAGGTCGGAAATGAAATCCATAGAGATATGGGTCCATGGTCTCTTGGGCACAGGCAATGGCATCAACAAAACCACTAGGGCGAGAGCAAGGCTTGGAGCGAGAGCAAGTCCCGCAGACTGCACAAATTCCCTGACGTCACGAGACAAAGTAGGCCACCAAAAGGACCGACTAACCAAGTCTCTGGTACCAAAATTCCGGGATGACCAGCCAATGCGGAACAATGAATCTCAGACATCACACTCTTTTTCCACCGGTCTGGGACAAACAATTTCCCAATAGGCAGAGTTCGGGTTTATCCTCCTGACAACCCTTCCAGAGCCAGTCTCAAATTGGGCGAGATGGCGGAAAGAACTACACCCTCTTTCAAAATAACAGTAGGATCAGATAACTCGGGAGAGTCAGCAAGGAAACTCCTCGAGAGGGCAACCGCTTTAACATTCTTAGTGCCAGAAGAAAGGAAACCACAAAATTAAAACGTGTGAAAAACAAGGCCCACCTGGCCTGTCTAGGATTAAGTCGCTTGGCTGATTCCAGATAAACCAGATTCTTATGGTCCGTGAGGACCACCCCCCTGATGTTTGGCTCCCTCCAGCCAATGTCTCCACTCTTCAAAAGCCCACTTCATGGCAATAACTCCCGATTACCCACGTCATAATTACGTTCAGTTGGAGAAAAAATTTTTTGAGAGAAAAAGGCACAAGGGTTACTTTTAGAGGTCTCTGGATCTCTTTGGGACAAAACGGCACCTGCCCCAATTTCAGAGGCATCAACCCTCCACCTGAAATGGCAGAAAAACATCAGGCTGCCGTAGAAAAGGAGCAGAAGTGAATCTCTGCTTAAGTTCCTGAAACGCAGAAACTGCCTCAGAGGCCAATTCACCACATCAGAACCCTTCTTGGTCAAATCAGTCAATGGTTTAACAATAACAGAGAAATTACCAATAAATTTACGATAAAAATTGGCAAAACCCAAAATCTCTGAAGAGCCTTTAATGAAGTAGGTTGGACCCAATCACAGATGGCCTGAACCTTGACCGTGTCCATTTCAAATAACAGATGGGGACAAAATGAATCCCAGAAATAGATCCTCTGTAATGCCAAAAAGACACTTTGATCCCTTCACATACAGAGCATTCCTCACAAGGTACTCAAAATGCCCTCAGGGGTATTAAATGCCGTCTTCCATTCATCCCCGTGCTTAATGCGAAAAAGGGTTATATGCCCCCCTGAGGTCAAGCTTGGTAAACCAAGTAGCGTTTTTCACCCTGGAAAACAGGTCAAAATCAAGGGTAACGGATATTGATATTTCACAGTAATATTGTTCAAAAGACATAATCAATACACGGCCTTAATGAACCATCCTTTTTGGCCACAAAGAAAAAACCGTCACCCAAGGGTGAAGAGGATGGTCTGATATGACCCTTCTCCAAATGACTCCTTGATATAAGACCGCATAGCGTCATGTTCAGGTACAGACAAGTTAAAAAAGGCGACCTTTAGGGAATTTACTACCAGGCACTAATTCAATAGCGCAGCCCATAGCTCCTATGGGGGGGCAAGGATGCAGATTTACTTTCGCTAAACACATCAGAAAAATCAGTCAAAAAGTCAGGAACATCCTGAGCCTGGGGGAGGCAGAAAAAACAGGAGTGTTGGCATTAACACATTGGCAGCCCCAACTGGTTACAGACACAGATTTCCAATCCAAAACAGGATTATGAGACTGTAACCAAGGGAAACCCAGTACAATAATGTCATGCAGATTATACAGCACCAAAAATTTGCAACTCTCCTGATGATCAGGTTCAACCCTCATTATCACCTGAGTAGAAAACCCTGGGGTTTATTCTCAGCTAAAGGGGTAGAATCGATCCCCAGTAGGGGAATAGACTTCCATAGGGGTATCAAGGGAAACCCACAACGTTTAGCAAAATCAAAATCCATCAGGTTAATAGCTGCTCCAGAATCAACAAAAGCCTGAGCAAAAATGTGGACAGGGAAAATCGGGGTAACAGTCAACAAAAATTTAGTCTGAACACTACCCAAGACAACTGAACGTGCAAAACGTCTTCCCCGCTTAGGGCAGACTGAAATAGCAGAGAGGCTCACCACAGTAGAAACAAAAACCCATTGCGTTTTCGAAACTCATGACGCTGTGGCCCCAGAAGCCACTCTATCACACTGCATGGGTTCAGAAGCGGGTTCACAAGGCAACACTATTCCACGCCTACCTCATGCTCACGCAAACGTCTGTCAATTTGAATCGCTAATGACAAGAATCACTGAGACCAGAGGGACAGGGAATCCCACCTAACATCCTTTACATTCTCTGACAGACCCTTCCGAAAAAGGGCTGTCAAACATCGTCATTCCATTTGGTCAGGACTGCCCACCTTCGGATCTCTGACAGTAAAACCTCAGCATCCTCAAAGCCCCTGATTTTAATGCCAACAAGGCTTTTTCAGCTTGATCAGTGACATTAGGCTCATCGTACAATAACCCCAGAGGCCTGAAAAAATGCATCAACATTACTCAAAGCAGGGTCCCCAGGTGTCAGGGAAAAAGCCCAACCTGAAGGTCGCCGCGCAGGAGAGAGATGACAATTTGAACCTGCTGTGCTGCATTCCTGAGGACTTAGATTTTAAGGCAAAAAACAACTTACAGTTATTTTTTGAAATTCAAAATTTAGCTCGATCCCCTAAAAACAAATCTGGCATGGGAATCCTAGGTTCCACAACAGGCAACCCAGCAAGATAGTAGCAATACTCTGAACTTCAGTGCAATTGATCCACACGGCCAGACAACTGTGCAACTCCATTGAGAGAAAAAAAAAATCCTCCTCAGCACCCAGAATACAGAGGGAAAAAAAAAAAAAATCTCTGACAACTCTGACAATCTTCTTTCTTTCACACTATTTTTCCCTTCTGTGAGTACCATATAATTATCAGTTTTAGGCCGGTGATACTGTTATGATTTGGTAGCTGAGGAGAGCAGGCAAAAAGGCAATACACCAGAGAGGTTGGAATCTACCGGGCTGCACACCCCGACCAACCACCACAACTAAAGGTAGCCGTGGAGCGTACTTACGTTTGGTCCTAGACGCCTCGTCACAGCCTGAGAAGCTAACTTCACCTAAAGATAGAAAGAGGAAAACTATCTGCCCCGGAGCAATCCCCAAAGAAAATAGGAAGCCCCCAAACATGTAATGGCGAATAGACAAGAGGAAATACAGACACAGACAGAAAATAGTATGAGCAAACGTTGGGGCCCAATCTTCCTAGACAGAAAAGGGTAGGGAAGGACACTTACTGCAAACCAAAAAACCCTAAAAAAATACCAACACACTAATTGCAAAAAAACCTGAGATCACACGACCTTTACCACCTAAATTAGTTCTCTGGTGTAACAAAACTAAGCCGCAGCCACAGAAAAAACTGGGAAAAAGGGAAATGAACAAACAACTAGCTGAACTAAACTGAGAGGAGCACAAACCCCCGGAGGGGACCTGGCAGACCCCCCACAGAAGTGCAGGACAAAAATGCAAAAAGCAAGCACAAAAAACTAAAAGAAAAAATGTCTTATCTGTTAGCAGAAGATGCAGGCACGAAACAGCAAGCTTCAAAGTGAACCAGGAACAAAAGTTGAGACCAGAACAATTGATCACCGGCAACCTTGATGGGGAGGGAACCTCCCTTATATAAGACCAGTCAGTAACACCTGATCGCCAATCTTCACAATCTTATTGAATAGTTCAGTACTGTTTGTAACCACCAGAGGGAGCTTCTGCTCAGAAAATTTAATTTCTAGCACATTCACAATAGGTTAGACAAGAGGAAATACAGACACAGACAGAAAATAGAATGAGCAAACGCTGGGGCCCAATCTGCCTAGACAAAAGGATAGGGAAAGGGTACTTACTGCAATCCAAAAAAACCCTAAAAAAAAGCCAACGCTACTAATTGCAAAAACACCTGAGATCACACGACCTCTACCACCTAAATTAGTTCTCTGGTGTAACAAAACTAAGCCGCAGCCACAAAAAAACTGGAAAAGGCAAATGAACAAACAACAGTGGCTCCAGAGGAACCGAGAGAGCCCAAGCCCCCCGGGAGGGAAACCCTGGCCAACCTCACAGAAATGCAGAGAAATATGCAAATGGCAAGCACAAAAACAAAAAACAGAAAATATCTTATCTGAGAGCAGGAGAAGAGGCAAGACTCAGCAAGCGTCCAAGTGAACCAGGAAACAACGTTGAGACAAGAACAATTGATCACCGGCAACCATGATGGGGGGAAACCTCCCTTATATCCAGCCAGTCTGTGATTCCTGATTGCCAATCCTCATTGAATGGTTCAGTACTGTTTGTAACCACCAGAGAGAGCTTCTGCTCAGAATTCATTTCTAAAACAATCATATCAGTACCCATGGAATCTGACTCGACTCGGGCGAAATCCGTATCATGGGTTCGGAGGATATTTGGGATAAAGAGAGTTCCACTTCCACCCCCAAGTCAGATAATAAAAAATATTATTTGTCTTCCGAAATATGGAGGAGCTGATTGGTATGGTGAGAAGCATCATGGGGTTGAGGAAGAGGAAGTGAGATACTCTGTGCAGGATGAATTTTGGGGGCTAAAACCTAAGGATCAGAAAGGGTTTCCCATATACGAGAATATTCAAAACCTTATCCTGCATGAGTGGGGGCTCCCTGAAAAGGACTTAGCATCCCTACAGAGTTTGAAAATCGCTTCCCCCTAGACGGGGATGGTTCTTTATGGGAATCCCCAAAGTGGATGTACAGGTGTCCAGGGTGAACAAAAAGATGTCTCTTCCGTTCAAAGATTCTTCCCAGCTCAAGGATCCCATGGATCTTAAAATCGAGAGCTTACTAAGAAAGTCCTGGGACACCTCCACCAATTTGCTAAAAGCGAATGTGACCTCAACGTGTGTCGCCAGATCTCTATTTCTCTGGCTGTGTATGTTAGAAGATCACCTTACCCAGGGGACTTCTAGTGAGGAGATACTCAACTCTTTTCCCCTCCTTCAGAAGGCAACGGGTCTTGTTATGATTTAGTAACTGAGGAGGACAGGACAAAATAGCAAGGCAGCCAAACACCTGAGAGGTTGGAAACTAATGGGTTGCAGATCCCTAAACTAACCGCACAACTAGAAGCAGCCGTGGAGCGTACCTACGATGATCCTAGACGCCTCGGCACAGCCGGAGAGCTAGCTACACCTAAAGACAGAAACAGAAAGCTAACTGCCCCCGGAGTAGAGCCCCAAAGGAATAGGCAGCCCCCAAACATATAATGGCGGTTAGACAAGATGAAACACAAATGCAGACAGAAAAATAGAGTGAGCAAACGCAGGGGCCAAACACTGACTAAATAGGACAGGTAAGAACAGAATACTATCTGCAACCCAGCAAAACCCTAGCAAAATTTCCAACACTTCTGATTACAAAAATGCTGAGATCACACGATCTCGCCACCCACTAAATCAGATCTCAGAGTGAACAAGGCGAACCCGCAGCCACTCATAAAGCAGGTAAAGAGCAATTGAACAAATAATAGTGGTTACAGAAAACAGAGAGAAGCACAGGCCCCAGGAGGAGACCTGACTAACCTCCACAAAGGTGCAGACAAAATGGAAATAGCAAACACAATAGAAATAAGCAGAAAATATCTTATCTGAAAGTACAGACGCAGGCAATACACCAGCCGACTTACAAATGAACCAGGAAACAACAATTGATCACCGCGAGGATCATGGGACGGCAGCTCCATTATATCAGTCCAGTCAGTGACTCCTGATTGCCAGGTATCGCTGCTAGCTGAGGAGGCACAGTCATTCAATACAGCTTCAGTACTGACAGCAACCACCAGAGGGAGCCTCCACTCAGAAATTGTCTCCAATACGTTCACAACAGTACCCCCCCTTGAGGAGGGGTCACCGAACCCTCACCTGCGCCACCAGGCCGATCCGGACGAGCTCGGTGATAGGCACAAATCAGTCTCTCCGCATGAATGTCAGAAGCAAACACCCAAGAATTGTCCTCCTGACCTTAACCTTTCCACTTAACCAAGTATTGGAGTTTCCGTCTAGCGAAACAAAAATCCAATATCTTCTCCACTTCATACTCCAGATTGCCCTCAACCAGAACAGGCTCAGGAGGCGCAGCCATAGGAACCACTGGCTCGGGAAACCTTTTCAATAAAGATTTGTGGTAGATGTTATGAATCTTAAACGTCCCTGGAAGAGCCAAGTGAAAAGAAACTGGATTAAGGACTTTCAAGATCTTATAAGGTCCAAAGAACCTTGGTTTAAATCTTTGGAGATGCAACCTTCACAGGGATATTCTTTGAGACAACCAAACCAAGTCACCCACTTTAAACCGGGGACCATCAGTCCTATGCCGTTTGGCAAACCGTTGGGCCTTCTCCTGAGAGAGAGAAAACTTATCCACTACTTGATCCCAAATCTGCTGCATTCTCTCTACCACAGAGTCAACACCCGGACAGACAGAAGCCTCCATCTGCCCCAAAGAAAATCGAGGATGAAACCCGGAATTGCAGAAGAAAGGGGACATCAAAGTGGCAGAACTGGCCCTATTATTAAGAGCGAATTCAGCCAGGGGCAAAAAAAAAAAAAAGAGACCCAGTCATCCTGATCCGCAGACATGAAACATCTCAAAGAGGTCTCCAAGGTCTGGTTTGTTTCTCTCAGTCTGCCCATTGGTCTGAGGATGAAACGCAGAGGAGAAAGACAGCTGAACTCCCAGTTTAGAACAAAATGTCCTCCAAAATCTGGAAACAAACTGGACTCCCCTGTCAGACACAATGTTCTCCCGAATGCCGTGCAAACGAACCACATGCTGAAAAAACAAGGGTACCAACTTGGAAGAGTTTGGCAACTTAGGCAGTGGCACAAGATGGATCATCTTGGAGAATCTATCACAGATCACCCAAATGACAGTCATTCTCTGAGAGACTGGGAGGACGGAGATAAATCCATAGAGATATGGGTCCATGGCCTCCTGGGCACCGGCATTAACAATCCACTAGAGCGAGAACAGGGCTTGGAACAAGAACAAGTCTCGCAGGACTGCACAAAATTCCTGACATCGCGAGATAAAGTGGGCCACCAAAAGGACCGACTCACCAAATCTCTAGTACCAAAAATACCAGGATGACCAGCCAACGCAGAGCAATGAACTTCAGACATAACTTTTTCTCTCCATTGGTCTGGGACATACAATTTCCCCGCAGGGCAACACTCAGTTTATCCCCCTGAAATTGCTCCAGGCCAGTCTCAAATCGGTGAGACAGCGGAAAGAACGACACCCTCCTTCAGAATGGCAGTAGGCTCAGCCCCATCAATAGAATCCACAAAGAAACTCATAGAGAGGGCATCCGCCTTAACATTCTTAGAACCCGGGAGGAAGGAGACCACAAAGTTAAAATGTGTGAAAAACAAGGCTCACCTGGCCTGTCTGGGATTCAATCATTTGGCTGATTCGAGATAGATCAAGTTTTTGTGGTCAGTAAAGATCACAACTTGATGTTTGGCTCCCTCCAACCAATGTCTCCACTCTTCAAAAGCCCACTTCATAGCCAATAATTCCCGATTCCCTACATCATAATTACGTTCAGCTGAGGAAAATTTTTCGAGAGAAGGCACAAGGTTACTCTTAGAGGTCTCCGGTCCCTTTGGGACAAAACAGCTCCCGCACCAATCTCAGAAGCATCTATCTCCAGCTGAAATGTTAGAAAAACATCAGGTTGCCGTAGAACAGGAGCAGAAGTGAATCTGCGCTTAAGCTCCTGAAACGCAGAAACTGCCTCAGGAGACCAATTTACAACATCAGAACCCTTTTTTTGGTTAAATCAGTCAGTGGTTTCACAATACCAGAGAAATTACTTATAAACTTACGGTGGAAATTAGAAAAACCCAAAAATCTCTGAAGAGCCTTCAATGAAGTGGGCTGAACCCAATTACAAATGGCCTGAACCTTGACTGGATCCATTTCAATAGCAGACGGGGACAAAATGAATCCCAAAAACGATACCTTCTGTACTCCAAAGAGACATTTCGATCCCTTAACATACAAAAATCATTCTCTTTCAAAATCCGGAATACGCTCCAAACATGTTCCACATAGAATTCTAGTCATTGGAAAATATCAAAATATCGTCCAAATAAACGATCAGAAACTTATCCACCAAGTCCCAGAAAATATCATTCATGAACGACTGGAAGACGGAAGGGGCATTAGTGAGCCCAAAAGTCATCACTAGGTACTCAAAATGCCCCTCAGGGTATTAAACGCCGTCTTCCATTCATCTCCGTGCTTGATGCGAATAAGATTATACGCCCCCCTAAGGTCAAGCTTGGTAAACCAACTGGCACCTTTCACTCTGGAAAATAAATCAGAAATCAGGGGTAACGGATATTGATATTTAACCGTGATCTTATTAAGGAGACGATAGTCAATACATGGCCTCAATGAAACATCCTTCTTGGCTACAAAGAAAAACCCAGCGCCCAAGGGTGAAGAGATGGTCTGATATTACCCTTTTCCAAAGCCTCTTTGATATATGATCGCATAGCATCATGCTCGGGTACAGATAAATTGAAGAGTCGACTCTTGGGAAATTTACAACAGGGTACCCAACTCAATCGCACAATCATAACTCCTATGCGGAGGCAAGGACGCAGATTTACTCTCACTAAATACATCAGAAAATTCAGCCAAATAGTCGGGGACATCTTCCGACTGGGGAGAGGTAGAAAAAACAGGAGTGTCACTACGAACACATTGACAACCCCAACTGACCACAAAGACTTCCAATCCAAAACAAGATTAGGAGTCTGTAACCAAGGAAAACCCAGTACAATAATGTCATGTAAACAGGGGTGGATTAAGGGTAGCCAGGGCCCCGGGCTGTTAAGACTCTGTGGGCCCCCCGGTCATGTGAAAGTGGTCAAGCGACAGGGTCATCATATACCTGAAACAGATTATTCCAGGCGCCTCCACCCCTCGAACTGTCCACAGTCCCACCGCTCTCTCTTGGAAAAACTCCACTTCTCACCTATCATACATTAAAGTTCCCATCACCAGATCACACATATAGCCAGCAGCTTTTGTTTTGGCCAAAAGATTTTTTAAGCCGCCACCATAACACAGTAGACACTTTTGGCCAGGCCCTACTCTACTGTAACCTATTAAATATTTGTTAAAATATGCAATACAATTTACGTATATTTTAATTTATTTTTCAATTTTCAAAATGACCAATAACACCACATACAAGGGACAAATACCGCCACACGATGGCCAGACCACATATTACCACCACAGTGATCGAATAATATCACATACAAGGAACAAATACCACAACACCATGACCAGAGCACATATTACCACCACAAAGTTACCAAATAGTACATACAAGGGACAAATACCGCAACACCATGTCCAAACCACATACAGGTCCTTCTCAAAAAATTAGCATATAGTGCTAAATTTCTTATTTTCCATAATGTAATGATTACAATTAAACTTTCCTATATTCTAGAATCATTACACACCAACTGAAATTTGTCAGGTCTTTTATTGTTTTAATACTGATGATTTTGGCATACAACTCCTGATAACCCAAAAAACCTGTCTCAAAAAATTAACATATTTCAACCGTCTAATAAAATAAAAGTGTTTTTTAAAAACAAACAAAAAAAACCATCAAATAATAATGTTCAGTTATGCACTCAATACTTGGTTGGGAATCCGTTTGCAGAAATGACTGCTTCAATGCGGCGTGGCATGGAGGCAATCAGCCTGTGACACTGCTGAGGTGTTATGGAGGCCCAGGATGCTTCGATAGCGGCCTTAAGCTCATCCAGAGTGTTGGGTCTTGCGTCTCTCAACTTTCTCTTCACAATATCCCACAGATTCTCTATGGGGTTCAGGTCAGGAGAGTTGGCAGGCCAATTGAGCACAGTAATACCATGGTCAGTAAACCATTTACCAGTGGTTTTGGCACTGTGAGCAGGTGCCAGGTCGTGCTGAAAAATGAAATCTTCATCTCCATAAAGCATTTCAGCCGATGGAAGCATGAAGTGCTCCAAAATCTCCTGATAGCTAGCTGCATTGACCCTGCCCTTGATGAAACACATTGGACCAACACCAGCAGCTGACATGGCACCCCACACCATCACTGACTGTGGGTACTTGACACTGGACTTCAGGCATTTTGGCATTTCCTTCTCCCCAGTCTTCCTCCAGACTCTGGCACCTTGATTTCCGAATGACATGCAAAATTTGCTTTCATCAGAAAAAAGTACTTGGGACTACTTAGCAACAGTCCAGTGCTCCTTCTCTGTAGCCCAGGTCAGGCGCTTTTGCCGCTGTTTATGGTTCAAAAGTGGCTTTACCTGGGGAATGCGGCAACTGTAGCCCATTTCCTGCACACGCCTGTGCACGGTGGCTCTGGATGTTTCTACACCAGACTCAGTCCACTGCTTCCTCAGGTCCCCCAAGGTCTGGAATCGGTCCTTCTCCACAATCTTCCTCAGGGTCCGGTCACCTCTTCTCGTTGTACAGCGTTTTCTGCCACATTGTTTCCTTCCAACAGACTTCCCATTGAGGTGCCTTGATACAGCACTCTGGGAACAGCCTATTTGTTGAGAAATTTCTTTCTGGGTCTTACCCTCTAGCTTGAGGGTGTCATGATGGCCTTCTTGACATCAGTCAGGTCGCTAGTCTTACCCATGATGGGGGTTTTGAGTAATGAACCAGGCCGGGAGTTTTTAAAAGCCTCAGGAATCTTTGCATGTGTTTAGAGTTAATTAGTTGATTCAGAAGATTAGGGTAATAGGTCGTTTAGAGAACCTTTTCTTGATATGCTAATTTTTTGAGACAGGTTTTTTGGGTTATCAGAGTTGTATGCCAAAATCATCAGTATTAAAACAATAAAAGACCTGACAAATTTCAGTTGGTGTGTAATGAATCTAAAATATATGAAAGTTTAATTGTAATCATTACATTATGGAAAATAATGAAATTTAGCACTATATGCTAATTTTTTGAGAAGGACCTGTATTACCACATAGTAACTGAATACTACAATACTGATCAGTAATAAAAAAAAGCACAATACTATCACCATAAGTGCCATTATACACATGAGATCTGTACTTAGTATGCAGGGTCTGTGTAAAGGGAATACAGAGATCACTGGTGGTGACATTATACACAGGACTTCTGTATATAGTATACAGTGTATAGGTAACACACACTGACTCACCAGTGACGTCTCTAGGTGAAGTCCTTCATCTTTGTTTTTCATCTTTCATCCAGCACAGACGGCCATCACTTCTTCCAGCCAGGGCTTGTCTCTGCAAGAAATAACACAGTTATCTAGAGCTCGGCTTGCAGAGCACATTACTTAATTTTTCCCAACTTCTACATTACACCACATGAAGAAAAAAAGCCGACATAGTGTCGCTCTGCACAGTAACAGGACCGCCCCCCCATTTAAAACAGTATCCTCAAAAAATAAAATAAATACATGACTGCAGTAATATCCCTTAATTAGCCCCTATGGTAATAAAATTCCCCAAATTCCCCATCCTAGCCCCCACTCACCCTTCCCCCCCCCCCCTGTGTCTCATTCCTGGCTTCAGCCATATGTTCTCACATCCCGCCCCCATATGATCTCCCATCCTGCCTCATCTGTCTCCATCCTATAAATCCTGCCCCATGATCCTGCACGATCTGTCTCCAATCATGCCCCCTGTGTCTCTATTCTGCCCCATCTGTCTCCAATCCTGCCCCCAGTATCTCCAGTCATGCCCCAGTATCTCATTCTGCCCCCTGTGTCTACAATCATGCCCCGTATCTCCATTCTGCCCCTGTGTCCAGCATTCTGCCCCCATGTCTCACAGTCTGACCCCAAGTCCAGCATTCGGCACCCATGTCTCACAGTCCGCCCTCATCACGTCCAGCATTCTGCTCCCATCATGTCCAGCATTATGTCTCCATCATGGCAGGCAGCATTCTTCCCCCATGTGTCCAGTGAGTCTGTCCCCCGCCTGCCGCTCAATAAAAAAAAAAAACAAACACATTCTCTTCTTACCTTTCCATGCTCCAGCGCCGAAGTTCCCTCCACAAGCGCACTTGCCAGCGACTGACAATGACATCAGACACTGGCGACGTGTGCGCTACGTCAATAGCGTTAAACCGCCACAGTGCGCCGCCGTCAGGGCAGTAATGCCCTGATGGTGGCCCTGTGATGGGCCCCCCCACACCACTGGGCCCTGGGCGGTAGCCAAGATTGACCCTCTCGTAATCTGCCAATGCATGTAAATTATGGAACACCAAAAATTTACGATTCTCTTGGTGGTCCGGGTCAACCCGCATTATCACCAGGGTCAAAAACTGGGGTTTAGTCTCCGCCAGAGGGTAGAATCAATACCCAGCAAAGGAATAGACTTCCACAGGGGTATCATGGGAAAACCACATCGTTTGGCAAAATCAAAATCCATGAGGTTTAGAGCTGCTCCTGAATCAACAAAAGCCTGAGCCGAAAATGTGGACACGAAGCCAAACAACCTAGGTAACAGTCAAAAGAAACCTAGTCTGAACACCACCTAAAACAGCTGAGTGTGCAAAATGTCTTACCCGCTTGGTGTAAACAGAAATAGCATGAGTACGTCTCCACAGTAGAAGCACAACTTATTACACTTACGAAACTCCCGACGCTGAGCCCCAGAAGCCACTCCATCACACTGCATGGCTCAGTGGCTGGCTCGCAAGGCATCACCACCTCTCGCATATTTTCTACGCTCACGCAGACGTCTGTCAATTTGAATAGCCAAAGCCATAGAGTTATTGAGCCCAGAGGGGACAGGAAATCCCACCATAACGTCCTTTACAGTCTCTACCAGACCCTTCTGAAAAGAGTTGCCAGGGCATCATCATTCCATTTAGTAAGGACTGCCCACTTTCGGAATTTCTGACAGTATAGCCCTGCAGCTTCCTGACTCTGTTTAAATGCCAACAAGGTTCTCTCAGCTTGAATCAGTAACATTGGGTTCATCATACAACAACCCCAGCGCCTGAAAAAACACATCAACATCAGTCAAGACAGGATCCCCAGGTGTCAGGGAAAAGGCCCAATCCTGAGGGTCGCCGCGCAACAGGGAGATGACAATTTGAACCTGCTGCGCAGCGTTCCCCGAGGACTTAGGCCTCAAGGCAAAAAACAACTTAGTTATTTTTAAAATTCAAAAATTTAGAGCGATCCCCAAAAAACAACTCTGGAGTAGGAATATTAGGCTCTACAACAGGCATACGAGTGAGATAGATTGCCATACTCCGAACTTCAGCAGCAAGCTGCTCCATACACTCAGACAATTGCTTGATTTCCATTGAAGAAAAAAAATTCCTCAGCCCCCAGAGAAAAAGGAAAAAATGTATGTATGTATATACAGTACAGACCAAAAGTTTGGACACACCTTCTCATTCAACGATTTTTCTGTATTTTCATGACTGTAAAAATTGAAGAATCACGCTGAAGGCATCAAAACTATGAATTAACACATGTGGAATTATACATTACACTTTACAAAAAAGTGTGAAACAACTGAAAATATGTCTTATATTCTAGGTTCATCAAAGTAGCCACCTTTTGCTTTGATTACTGCTTTGGACGCTGAAAAGGTGAACGGATGGACTCTACATGCCTGGTTCCCACCGTGAAGCATGGAGGAGGTGGTGTGATGATATGGGGGTGCTTTGCTGGTGACACTGTTGGGGATTTATTCAAAATTGAAGGCATACTAAACCAGCATGGCTACCACAGCATCTTGCAGCAGCATGCTATTCCATCCGGTTTGCGTTTAGTTGGACCATCATTTATTTTTCAACAGGACAATGACCCCAAACACACCTCCAGGTTGTGTAATGGCTATTTGACCAAGAAGGAGAGTGCTGGGGTGCTACCCAGATGACCTGGCCTCCACAGTCACCAGACCTGAACCCAATCAAGATGGTTTGGGGTGAGCTGGACCACTCACCGCTTCAATTTTGAATAATTCCCAACAGTGTCACCAGCAAAGCACCCCCACACCATCACACCACCTCCTCCATGCTTCACGGTGGGAACCAGGCATGTAGAGTCCATCCGTTCACCTTTTCTGCGTGCAAAGCAGTAATCAAAGCAAAAGGTGGATACTTTGAAGAACCTAGAATATAAGACATATTTTCAGTTGTTTCACACTGTGATGTTCCACTAGAATTTCCTGTGTAAATATTCAGATTTGTTATGTGGTATAACAGCACCATCTAGTGGTCGTTTTATAGAATGTCTTTGGTTGTTGATATTGAGGTTTTTTTGACATATCTACCACACCGTAGTTCATGAGTCATAGCTTTGATGACTCATCAGCCAGCCCCAGCAGCTATGTTTTTTGCTCAGTATACAGCTAAGACAGTTCATTCCTGAGTACCTCCTGACATCAGAATCCAATAGTGATCTCTTACATCCAGATCTGTAGCCGCACAATCGGCAGGTGCCTAAACACATTCACCATGAACTTGACAGCCGTATAAATATTGGGATGTTTACATCATGCTGTTATGAAAATGTGAGAGTTGTAGTCCATGCTTTTCCGACTGGTCAGTAAGCATGGATATACCGCATGTTATATGTAACTAACTACATGTTATGCATATAGTGTGTTCCTTCACCACTGTATATTGTGTATATATTGTATCTTGCCACATGTTTGTGAGCACATAGTAAAATACTGTTATTTGTTCCACAGTTTTTTACCATATTCGATTCCTGCAATAAACTTGGTAACAGACATCACGTGTCTATCAAATCACTGTTGGGGTCAAGGTTATGCTGTCTGCAAGGATTATGTACACATACACATAAGACGGGCAGAACAGTAAAAAACGATTAACCCTTGCAGGCTGGATAGAAGAATTGCAGATTTCACATACTGATCGCAGTAAAACTGCCCGCTACAAGCTGGATAGAAGATACCGCAGCTCGCACATAGTGATCGTAGTGAAACCAAGCTTCTGTCAAGCCTGAAAAAAGGGCGCGAATCCTGTCAGAGCGTCACCATGTCAGCCGCAGAAGGTAGATCATTCACCGCAAGATCTGCAATCTCAGCCAGCTGCAAAAGCTCAAAGAAGTCAGTGAGCAGCTCTACCATCGCCATTGCCCGCGCAAAAGCAGAAGCTGCCAAAGTGCGAGCATCGTTTGCTGAACAAGAAAGGCAATTAGAAGCAGAGGAAGCACAAATGAAGGCACACATGGAAGCAGAGGAAGCACGCATGAAAGCAGCTCTGGCCGAACAACAAGCACACACATGAAAAAACTAGCATTGAGAGGGAACCGCAGTTGCACTGGCAGAGGCTGAAGTTTTGGAGGAGGCAGCAAGTACCGCAAGTAATAGACGCAGCAGTATTCTTGGACCAGAGCTCAGTCAACAGGACAAAGCACGACACACTTCAAAATACGTACTGCAGTATGCTAAGTCAGATGACGGTCTGTATTACGGTCCGGAGCTGAGTCAACCCCTGCTTACAAACTCCAGCCTAATCCTGTCACACAACAAGCAGCCTCAGCCTTCCAAATGCCATACATCAAGCAAGACAGTAACTTTATATATCATCGGTCCCCAATGCAACCTGCATTCCAACCGACAGACAACTGCAGAGCAGCTCCACCTTCAAGAAGGAACAAGTAGATGGTAGTTATTACAACAAAGACAAGTTTAAAGACTACTCTAACCCACATGGACCTCTGCATCTCAGCTCGTTTCCCAGATTCATCAAACAGAAATCAAGTATGTCAGATGTTCTCAAATTCCTTGCTCGACGTGAGTTGATAACCCAAGGACTCTCCAATTTTAACGACAAACCTGAAGGCTATAGAGCAGGCGATCCTCATTCAGAAATACAATCAAAGATCTGGGTCTGTCTGCAAACGAGGAGGTTGACCTTTTAGTCAAGTGGCTAGGAAATGAATCCACAGAGCATGCAAAACGATTAGGGACATCAATTTAGACTATCCCGACAGAGGACTAAACCTGATATGGGAGAGATTGGAGGAGTGTTACGGCTCACCAGAAGTGATAGAAAACGCACTCTTCAAAAGAATTGAGGATTTCCCCAAGATGCAAGGCAAAGGTTTCCAAAAACTGAGAGAATTGAGCGATCTGTTGACAGAACTTCAAGTTGCCAAAGCTCAAGGAGACTTACAAGGGCCTAGCATTCTTGGACACAGCACACCGGTGTAAATCCCATAGTACGCAAACTTCCGCAAGGCCTGATAGAATAAGTGGATCGGTCAAGGCTCCAAATACAAGGAACGATACAACGTCCCATTTCCTCCATTCTCATTCTTTGTGGACTTTGTACACCAACAAGCAAAGATTAGAAATGACCCCAGCTTTGACTTCTCAATGTTTGACACCACGTACCCCAAATCAGGTAAACCTGTCTCAATGCGTAACTGAGAGATACACCAGTGGCAGTACACAAAACCAGTGTATCTCTTCAAGACACTTGCCCTCTGCATAAGAAACCACATTCGTTGCTGAAATGCAGAGGATTCAGAGAAAAACAGCTCAAAGATCGCAAAACTTTCCTCAAAGAAAACCACATTTGCTACAGGTGCTGCGCAGCAACTTCACATCTTGCAAAAGACTGTACAACAAACATTAAATGCTCAAGAATGTGACAGTGAAGAGCATAACACAGCTTTACACCCAGGACCAGCTCCATGGACTCTCACACCCTCAGACCAGGTGGCAGAGCACGGCGAGGAGCAAGAGACCCTACACCTCCTGAAGTGACACCTCAGTGCACCCAAGTCTGTGGAGAAGGACTTAGCAACAAAATCTTGCTCCAAGATTAGTCTTGCCACAGTTTACCCCATTGGCCACAAAGAGAAAGCTGTAAAGTTGTATGCCATCCTTGATGATCAGAGCAACAGGTTTTTCTCGCTAATTCAACTTTCTTTTGATATCTTCGACATTAAAGGAAACAGCTCGGCATATTCACTTAAGACTTGCACAGGTGTTGAGTGAAGAAAAAGGGAGAAGAGCTACTGGTTACCAAATGAATCCTTAAATGGTGAAACATCCCTGCCTCTGCCTACGCTGATAGAATGCAATCAGATCCCAAACAACAGAGAAGAGATTCCTACACCTGCAGCAGCATCACATCAATGGACTTCTAAAAAATATAGCGCACCTAATTCCTGAAGTCGACCCAGACGCTCCAATAGTACTTCTGCTTGGAAGAGACATCATAAGAGTCCACAAGGTGAAAACAGATAAACCGGTCCTCACAGTTCTGCTTATGCTCAGAAGCTCGACCTAGGGTGGGTCATTATAGGCGATGTCTGCCTAGGAAGCGTCACAAGCCAACCACTGTGAATTCTCTCTTCACAAATACATTGGAAAATGGACGTCCATCCTCTTTCAGCCTTGTCCTAACAGATTCCTTGTAAGAGAGAAGCCTACAAGTGTGTTATACCCGGACTGTGCAGAAGATAAAGATCATCTGGGTGTACAGTGTTCCAGAGGACAAAGGAAGACAACAAGACCGCTTGCTTATTGAAGATGAGACCTTCTTAAGTATAATGGAACAAGGATAGTGTTGAGCGATACTGCTCGATATCTAAAAATATCGGATCGGAATGGTATCGCCGATATCACTAAATATCGTCGATATCCGATTCCGATACCGAAGTCCCATGTAAGTCTATGGGAACCAAATATCGACAAAAAAAAAACATTCTTGCCTTGTTTGGGTTAATTGTACATGAAGGAAAACAACAAAGACTAATGTAGAATGTATTGGGGGAGGTTGAGGAGACAATAAAGGCATACATGTTTAACCCAATGCATTGGAATAGCATTAATTATTTTTTTTTTTGGAAATACGTTGGATTGACTAACAAATTGACAATGTTGTTAACCTTTTTTCTATTTTGGCAAATATGTATGTTTCACAACTTCCATGCTCTTCACCTTTTTAACTTTTGCCAGTGCCACACTTTCTCCTTCATATCTTCAGCAGCAGCATCATCTTTCTCATCAAATTATTCTTCATCTTCACCTTCTTAATCTTCTTCTTAAACTTCTTGCTATTCATGTTTTTGTTTACATTACTCATATTGTTATTATTAAACTAATTAATCTTCTTCATATTCAAATTCTTCATCTTCTTCCTCTTCATCTTCTTCATCATATTCTTATTTGTGACAGAGATTCCTGTACTTGTAATCTGTAAAAGTATGAATTGTTCATCCTTCCGTTCTTGCTGTCACAAAAGATTTAAATTACAACAGTATTTGTCTGTGTTCAGTTTAGCCTGCAGCAGCAGGCCATTTTCCAGGGGCACCACGAGGAGAACGGACTCACCCCCATACACTGCTTAGTCTTCTTCTGCTTAGAATTTAGAGCATATATTTTGCTCTTCATTTTGGTCTTATACTTCATGTTCTTTCTGCTTTTTGATCTTCTGCTTATTGTTCTTCTGTCTCTTGTTCTGTATCTTGTAGTTTGTCTTAACATTCTTTGTCCTGTTGGTGATCTTCTTCTGGTAATCTTTTATTTTTTCTTTGTGATGGTGTTCAGGCTGGTTGGCTTCATGCTCGTCGTCCTTGTTGTCGTCATCTTCTTCTGGGTGGTCTTTAAGGTCGTCTAATTTCCGAGAAACAGCTGACGTTACTGGAACCCTGACGGGTATCAGATGGAGCAAGAGACAATGGAAGTAACGAGGACCAGCTGACTGTGCTGAAACCCGACGGGTAGCAGAAGGAAAAGAGGCAATGTCACAACCGAGTACCAGCTGAGTTACTGTGACACGGTTACAAGCAGGAGGTACCTGTGCTCCAAAGCACTACAAAGGACCAGCAGACTTGGTGGAACTCGGATACGGAATGGAGGCACCTAGGCCAAAGGCACTGGGGAGAACCAGTTGACGGTACTGGACCCCGACGGGTAGCAGAAGGAAAAGAGGCAATGTCACAACCGAGTACCAGCTGATGTTACTGTGACACGGTTACTAAGCAGGAGGTACCTGTGCTCCAAAGCACTACCAAGGACCAGCAGACGTTGGTGGAACTCGATACGGAGATGGAGGCACCTAGGCCAAAGGCACTGGGGAGAACCAGTTGACGGTACTGGACCCCGGACGGGTAGCAGAAGGAAAAGAGGCAATGTCAAACCGAGTACCAGCTGACGTTACTGTGGACACGGTTACTAAGCAGAGGTACCTGTGCTCCAAAGCACTACCAAGACCAGCAATGTTGGTGGAACTCGGATACGGAGATGGAGGCACCTAGGCCAAAGGCACTGGGGAGAACCAGTTGACGGTACTGGACCCCGGACGGGTAGCAGAAGGAAAAGAGGCAATGTCACAACCGAGTACCAGCTGACGTTACTGTGACACGGTTACTAAGCAGGAGGTACCTGTGCTCCAAGCACTACCAAGGACCAGCAGACGTTGGTGGAACTCGGATACGGAGATGGAGGCACCTAGGCCAAAGGCACTGGGGAGAACCAGTTGACGGTACTGGACCCCGGACGGGTAGCAGAAGGAAAAGAGGCAATGTCACAACCGAGTACCAGCTGACGTTACTGTGACACGGTTACTAAGTAGGGGTACCTGTGCTCCAAAGCACTACCAAGGACCAGCAACGTTGGTGGAACTCGGATACGGAGATGGAGGCACCTAGGCCAAAGGCACTGGGGAGAACCAGTTGACGGTACTGGACCCCGGACGGGTAGCAGAAGGAAAAGAGGCAATGTCACAACCGAGTACCAGCTGACGTTACTGTGACAACGGTTTCTAAGCAGGAGGTACCTGTGCTCCAAAGCACTACCAAGGACCAGCAGACGTTGGTGGAACTCGGAATA
>JARQOD010011709.1:0-22406 GCA_033576555.1 Oophaga sylvatica
GGATCTGTACCGGGGGCAGTGGGGTGCGGGGGGGTTTCCCGGGGGAGTGGGACCCAAGGGGGGGGTTCCGGGGGGCCTGGGGACCACAGGGGGGGTTCCCGGGGGGGAGTGGGGGGGCGGGGCGTCCGGGGGGAAGGGGTTTTTTTGGGGGGTTCCGGGGGCAGTGGGGAACCCCGGGGGTCCCCTTTTTAAAACATGGGGGGGGCAGGGGTCTGTTGGGGGAGTTGGGGGGGCCGCAGGATCGTCCGGGAGCAGGGGGCCGCAGGGGTCGTCCGGAGAGTGGGGACCACAGGGGCTGTACCGGGGGGAGTGGGGACCGCAGGGGGGTGTCCGGGACAGTGGGGGGCAGGGGCTGTCCCGGGGGGGGTGGGGAACCCCGGGGCTGTACCCGGGGGCATGGGGGCCCAGGGGTCTGTACCGGGGGCGTGGGGGGCCGCAAAAAGGGTCTTCCGGGGGCAGTGGGGGGTGCAGGGGGTGTCCCCGGGGGCAGGGGGGCCGCAGGTCTGTCGGGGGAGTGGGGAAGCAGGGATCACCCAAAACAGTGGGGACCGCAGGTCTGTACCAAAAAAAGTGGGGACGGGATCTGTCCGGGGGCAGGTTTTTGGGGAAGGGATCGTCCGGGGGGAGTGGGAGGGGGTTTGTACTGACAGTGGGGAAAGCGGGATCTGACCGGAGCAGTGGGGCGGGGGGGTCCCGGGGGGAGTGGGGTATGCGGGATCGTACCGGGGGCAGTGGGATGCAGGGAGTACCGGGGGCAGTGGGGACCCAGGATCTTTCCGGGGGGAGGGGGAAAGCGGGGGGGTACCCGGGGAAAAAAATGGGGAAAGCAGGGGTCTTAAAACCCCGGGGGCATTGGGGGGTGCGGGATCTGTACCGGGAGCAGTGGGGGTTCGGGATCTGTACCGGAGCAGTGGGGACGCAGGGGGGTACGGGAAACAGTGGGGACTGCAGGGGTCTGACTGGGGGCATGGGGCGCATGGGGGGTCTGGGGGGGCAGTGGGGGGATGCTGGGATCTTACCGGGGGAGTGGGGGTTTCGGATCTGTACCGGGAGAAGTGGGGGGGCCTGGGGGGGGGGTCTGTACCGGGGGGAGTGGGGTAAAGCAGGGGTCTGGACCGGGGGCAGTGGGGGCCGCAAAAAGGGGGGGGGTACCGGGGGCATGGGGACACAGGTCTTAAACCGGGGGCAGTGGGGACGCATGGGGGTGTCCGGGGAGCATGGGGGAGCGGGATCTTTAAACCCGGGGGGATTGGGGGATGCTGGGGAAAACAGAAACGGGGGGGGGAAAGGGGAGTGGGGGGCCGCAGGGAAACTGTACCGGGAAACTTGGGGGCCCAGGGACTTTTCCGGGGGCAAATGGGACCGCAGGGGTCTGTACCGGAGCAGTGGGGACCGCAGGGGTCGTACCGGGGCATTTGGGGGCGAGGGACTGCCGGGCAGGGGGGGCAGGGATCTGTCCCGGAAACAGGGGGGGCCCCAGAGATCTTCCGGAGCAGTGGGACCGCAGGATCTGTCGGGGGGCAGTGGGGGGCTGCAGGATTTTTCCGGGGGAGTGGGCCGCAGGGTTTCTGGGGGGGGCAGTGGGACCCCGGGGGAAAATTTTACCAAGAGAGGGGAGCCCGGGGCGTACCGGGGGGCAGTGGGGAAACGGATCGTAGGGGGCAGTGGGGTAAAGGGGATCTGTCCCCGGGGGCAGGGGGGAGCGGGATCTGGAAACCGGGGGCATTTGGGGAAAACGGGATCCCGGGAGGGGGGAAAAGGGGGGGGAAAGCAGGGGTCTGTTCCCCGGGGGGGGGGGTTGGGTGGATCTTACCGGGGCAGGGGTAGCAGGGCTGTAGGGGGGCGGGGGGATGCAGGGAAATGTACGGGAGCAGTGGGGAGCAGGGGTCGTCCTGGGGCAGTGGGGAGCGGATCGGGGACCGGGGGCAAGGGGGGGACGGGGTTTGGGCTGTACCGGGACCCTGGGGTATCGGGTCTGTCCCGGGGGGCAGGGGGGTTTCGGGGTCTTACCGGGAGCATGGGTGGGGGAACTTACCGGGGGGGGAGTGGGGGCGGGTGGATCGGGGTTCCGGGAGCAGGGGGGATGGGGGGATCTGTACCGGACAGGGGGGTATGCGGGGGGGAAAACCGGGGGCAGGGGTAAACGGGATTTTGCCCGGGGGGCGTGGGGAATGCGGGGAAACGTCCCGGGGGGCAGTGGGACTGCAAGGGGTCTGTACCGGGACAGGGGGTAGGGGGATCTGACGGGGGGGATTGGGGTATCAGGGGTCTGTCCCGGCAGCAGTGGGAAAAGGGACTGTACCGGGCGTGGGGGATTTTAAGGGGGTCGACCGGAGCAGGGGGCCCCGCAGGATCGTACCGGGAAACAGGGGGGGCCCCCAGGGGGGTCTTACCGGGGGGGGAGGGGGGGCCCCCAGGTTTTTCCCGGGGGGCAATTTGGGGTTTTGGGGGATCTGTACGGGGACAGGGGGTATGCAAAGGGGTCGTACCGGAGCATGGGTTCCCCGGGTCTGTCCCCGGGGCAAGGGGGGGGGCAGGGGTCTGTCCCGGGGGCAGTTGGGGGGTTTTAGGGGGCCGTCCGGGGGGGCGTGGGAATGGGGGGACTGTCCCCGGGCAGGGGGGAGCAGGGAAAAACTGAAAACCGGGGGCAGGGGGGGGTGCCGGGGGTCTGTAAACCCGGGGCAGTGGGAATGCTGGATCTGTCCCCGGGGGCATGGGGAGCCCGGGTCTTTTCCCGGGAAAAACAGGGGGAAAATGCGGGACCCTTCCGGGAGCAGGGGGGGATGGCCGGAACTGAAGGGGGGCATTTGGGGAGCGGGGTCGTACGGGGCATGGGGGATGGGGGGATCTGCCCCCGGGAGCGGGGGGGCCGCAGGCATCTGTAAAAGGGGCCCATTTTTTTTAAACCCCTTTATTAAGACCTTTTTTGGGGGGGATTGACAAAAAAATGGGCCGTGCCCTTGGGGGTTTTTTCTTTACCATGACACCAAACTATGCGGATATAAAATCCCGACCCCAATTACAATGTTACAGAACCCAAGGGATGAACCAGATTTAATTACTGTAACGCCGTTTCGGCACGTTGAAACCGTCGTTGGGGGGGGGGTCTATTCGGCACCAGGACGGGACGGGTTGAGGTCTTTTGCTGGTTTTTTACCAATCGGGTTTTTTTATTTCCCACTATTCCCTGGCTCTGACATCCCTCAACCGGTTGCACTTACTGAAACTCTTTTACGCTTGCACTTTTTTTTTTAGGGGGGGCCTGGATTTGTCCCTTTTATTCCGGGATGGAGCCTTCATAGGATGGAGGCCTCTCCTATATTACAGGATGGGCCTCTCCTATATTACACGGGATGGAGGCCTCTCCTATATTACACGGATGGAGCTCTATTTAACGGAGGTGGGCCTCTCCTTATTAACAGATGGAGCCTCTCACTATTACCGGGAATGGGGACCTCTCTATATTAAAAGGTGGAAGCCTCCTATATTACACGGATGGAGACTCTCCTATATTACACAGGGGTGGGACCTCCTATATTACACAGGATGGAGGCCTCTCCATATTACACAGGATGGAGGCCTCTCCTATATTACCAATGGGACCTTCCTATATTACAGGTAGAACATCTCCTATCACAGATGGGACCTCTCCTATATACAGGGATGGAGCCTCTCCTATATACCACGGATGGAGACCTCCTATATTACACGGAGAGACCTTCCTTATAACGGATTGGGACCTCTCCTTATTACACGGGATGGAGACTCTCTATATTAACAGGATGGAGCACTCCTATATTACACAGGATGGAGCCTCTCCTATATTACACGGATGGGGGCTCTCCTATATTACACGGGATGGAGCCTCCCTATATTCTAGGATGGAGGGCTCTCCTATATTACACGGATGGAGGCCTCTCCTATATTACACTGATGGAGGCCTCTCCTTATTACACAGGATGGAGCCTCTCCTATTTTACAAGGATGGAGACCTCTCCTATATTACACGGATGAGGCCTCTCCTATATTACACAGGATGGAGGCCTCTCTATATTACACAGGATGGAGGCCTCTCCTTATTACACAGGATGGAGCCTCTCCTATATTACACGGGATGGAGGCCTCTCCTATTTACACGGGATGGGCCTCTCCTTTATTACCAGATGGAGGCCTTCCTATATTACATCAGAGGAGGCCTCCTATATTACACGGATGGACACTCTCCTACATTACACAGGATGGAGGCCTCTCTATATTACACGATGGATGACCCTCCTATATTACACGGATGGAGACCTCTCCTATATTACACGGATGGGCCTTCCTATATTACCGGGATGGAGACCTCTCCTATATTACACAGATGGAGGCCCCTATATTACACGGATGGAGCCTCTCCTATATTACACGGATGGAGGCCTCCCTATATTACACGGATGGAGCCTTATATACACGGATGGAGCCTCTCCTAATACACGGATGAGCTCTCCTATATTACACGGATGGAGCTCCTATATTACACAGATGGAGACCTCTCTTATTCAGTGGTCTTATAAGATGGAGCTCTCTATATACAATGGAGCCTCCATAACGATGGGGCCTTCTATTACACAGTGAGCCTCTATATTCCGATGAGCTTCCTATTCCAGTGGCTTATTAAGAGAGCCCCTATATACACGATGGAGACCTCTCTTATAAGGAGAGCTCTCTATCAGGAGCTTCCAATACACGGTGAGGCTCCTTATTACAGGTGGGGCCCTAAAGAGAGCTTCTATATACGATGGGCCTCCCTATATAACGATGGCCTCTCCTTATTACAGATATATACAGGGCTCCTAATTACGATGGGGATCCTCTCCTAATTACACGGATGGAGCCTCTCCTATATTACACGGATGGAGCCTCTCCTATATTACACAGGATGGAGGCCTCTCCTATATTACACAGGAGGAGCCTCTCCTATATTACACGGATGGAGCCTTCCTATATTACACAGGATGGACCTCTCCTATATTACAGGATGGAGGCCTCTCCTATATTACACAGGATGGAGGCCTCTCCTATATTACACAGGATGGAGACCTCTCCTATATTACACAGGATGGAGGCCTCTCCTATATTACACGGATGGAGGCCTCTCCTATATTACACAGGATGGAGCCTCTCCTATATTACACAGGATGGAGACTCTCCTATATTACACAGGATGGAGGCCTCTCCTATATTACACAGGATGGAGGCCTCTCCTATATTACACAGGATGGAGGCCTCTCCTATATTACACGGGATGGAGCCTCTCCTATATTACACGGATGGAGACCTCTCCTATATTACACAGGATGGAGAGGGATGGAGGCCTCTCCTATATTACACAGGATGGAGGCCTCTCCTATATTACACGGATGGAGCCTCTCCTATATTACACAGGATGGAGGCCTCTCCTATATTACACAGGATGGAGACCTCTCTATATTACACAGGATGGAGACCTCTCCTATATTACACAGGAGGACTCTTATTACAGAGGACCTATCCCTATATTACACGGATGGAGCCCTCCTATATTACATGGATGGAGGCCTCTCCTATATTACACGGGATGGAGGCCTCTCCTAATTACACAGATGGAGCTCTTATTACAAGTGGAGCCTCTCCTATATTACACAGGGATGGAGACCTCTCCTATATTACACAGGATGGGCCTCTCCTATATTACACGGGATGGAGACTCTATCCTATATACACAGGATGGAGCCTCTCCTATATTAACAGGATGGAGGCCTTCCTATTTACACAGGATGGAGCCTCTCCTATATTACACGATGGACTTCTTATTCACGATGAGCCTTCCATTACACGATGACCTCTCCTATATTCGGTGGGCCTCCTTTTACACGGAGGAGCTCCTATTTAACAGAGGAGCTCTCCTTTACACGGGAGGCCTCTCCTATTCACGATGGAGACCTCTATTACACAGGATGGAGCTCTCTATTAACGGATGGACCTTCAATTACAGGTGAGCTCTCTATATTACCAGGATGGCCTCCATATACACGGTGAGCCTCTCCATATCAGTGAGACTCTCTATATTACACGATGGAGCCTCTCATATTACACGATGGAGCCTCTCCTATTACACGGATGGAGGCTTCCTATATACACGGATGAGGCTTCTATATTCACAATGAGCCTCTCTATATTACACGGGAGCTCTCCTATATTACAGGGATGAGGGGTCTCTAATTACACAGGATGGAGCCTCTCCATTTACACAGATGGAGACCTTCCTATATTCACGATGGAGCTCCTATTAACGGATGGAGGCCTCTAATTACACGGAGGAGCCTCTCTATATTACACGGATGGAGGCTCTCTTATTCACGGAGAGGCCTCTCTATATTACACGATGGAGCCTCTCAATTAGATGAGCTCCCTATTACCGATGGAGCCCTTATATACACGAGGAGCCTTCCTTATTACAGGAGGAGCCTCTATATTAACGTGGAGCCTCTCATATACAGGAGGAGCTCTCCTATTACCAGATGGAGCTCTCATATTACACAGATGAGCTCTCTATCACAGATGGCCTCTCCTATTTAACAGGATGGAGCTCCTATTTACACGGGAGCCTCCTATATAAGATGGACTCCTATATAAGGTGGAGCCTCCCTTATAACGAGGAGCCTCCTATTACACAGATGAGCTCTCTATATTACCAGGAGAGCTCTCCATTACCGATGGAGGCCTCTCCTATTAAAGGATGAGCTCTCATATACGATGAGCTTCCATACACGTGGCTCTAAGGATGGAGGCCTCTCCTATATTACACGGGATGGAGACCTCTCCATATTACACAGGATTGGAGGCCTCTCCTATATTACACGGATGGCCTCTCCTATATTACACGGATGGAGGCCTCTCCATATTACACAGGATGGAGACCTCTCCTATATTACACAGGGATGGAGGCCTCTCCTATATTACACAGGGATGGAGCCTCTCCTATATTACACAGGATGGAGGCTCTCCTATATTACACAGGATGGGCTCTCCTATATTACACGGATGGAGGCTCTCCTATATTACACAGGATGGAGGCCTCTCCTATATTACACGGATGGAGGCCTCTATATATTACACAGGATGGAGGCCTCTCCATATTTACACAGGATGGAGGCCTCTCCTATATTACACGGATGGAGGACCTCTCCTATATTACAAAGGATGGAGACCTCTCCTATATTACACAGGATGGAGGCCTCTCCTATATTACACGGATGGAGGCCTCTCCTATATTACACGGATGGAGCCTCTCCTTATTAACAGGATGGAGCCTCTCCTATATTACACAGGATGGGACCTCTCCTATATTACACAGGATGGAGCCTCTCCTATATTACACAGGATGGAGACCTCTCCTATATACACGGATGGAGACCTCTCCTATATTACACAGGATGGAGGCCTCTCCTATATTACACAGGATGGAGACCTCTCCTATATTACACGGATGGAGCCTCTCCTATATTACACAGGATGGAGACCTCTCCTATATTACACAGGATGGAGCCTCCCTATATTACACGGATGGAGGCCTCTCTATATTACACAGGATGGAGCCTCTCCTATATTACACAGGATGAGCCTCTCCTATATTACACAGGATGGAGCCTCTCCTATATTACACGGATGGAGCCTCTCCTATATTACACAGGTGGAGCCTCTCCTATATTACACAGGATGGAGCCTCTCCTATATTACACGGATGGAGGCCTCTCCTATATTACACAGGATGGAGCCTCTCCATATTACACAGGATGGAGGCCTCTCCTATATTACACGGGATGGACTCCCTATCCTAATGACTCTCTATTACACGGGATGGAGGCTCTCCTATATTACACAGGATGGAGGCCTCTCCTATATTACACAGGATGGAGCTCTCCTATATTACACGGATGGAGACCTCTCCATAATATTACAGGATGGAGACTCTCCTATATATACACAGGATGGAGGCCTCTCCTATATTACACAGGATGGAGGCCTCTTCTATATTACACGGATGGAGGCCTCTCCTATATTACACAGGATGGAGCCTCTCTATATTACACAGGATGGAGGCCCCTCTATATTACACGGATGGAGGCCTCTCCTATATTACACAGGATGGAGGCCTCCTATATTACACGGATGGAGCCTCTCCTATATTACACGGATGGAGACCTCTCCTATATTACACAGGATGGAGACCTCTCCTTACATATATATCACAGGATGGAGACCTCTCCTATATTACACAGGATGGAGGCCTCTCCTATATTAACACAGGATGGAGGCCTCTCCTATATTACACGGGAAGTGGAGGCCTCTCCTATATTACACAGGATGGAGGCCTCTCCTATATACACAGGATGGAGGCCTCTCCTATATTACACGGGATGGAGACCTCTCCTATATTACACAGGATGGAGACCTCTCCTATATTACACAGGATGGAGGACTCTCCTATATTACACAGGATGGAGACCTCTCCTATATTACGCAGGATGGAGGTCTCTCCTATATTACACGGGATGGAGGCCTCCCCTATATTACACAGGATGGAGGCCTCTCCTATATTACACGGGATGGAGTCCTCTTCTATATTACACAGGATGGAGACCTCTCCTATATTACACGGGATGGAGGCCTCTCCTATATTACACAGGATGGAGACCTCTCCTATATTACACGGGATGGAGGCCTCTCCTATATTACACAGGATGGAGATCTCTCCTATATTACACAGGATGGAGGTCTCTCCTATATTACACAGGATGGAGATCTCTCCTATATTACACAGGATGGAGGTCTCTCCTATATTACACAGGATGGAGACCTCTCCTATATTACACAGGATGGAGGCCTCTCCTATATTACACAGGATGGAGATCTCTCCTATATTACACAGGATGGAGGTCTCTCCTATATTACACAGGATGGAGACCTCTCCTATATTACACAGGATGGAGGCCTCTCCTATATTACACAGGATGGAGATCTCTCCTATATTACACAGGATGGAGACCTCTCCTATATTACACAGGATGGAGACCTCTCCTATATTACACAGGATGGAGGCCTCTCCTATATTACACAGGATGGAGACCTCTCCTATATTACACAGGATGGAGGACTCTCCTATATTACACAGGATGGAGGCCTCTCCTATATTACACAGGATGGAGGCCTCTTCTATATTACACGGGATGGAGGCCTCTCCTACATTACACGGGATGGAGACCTCTCCTACATTACACGGGATGGAGACCTGTTGTGAATGGGTTTGAGATGAGTTCTGAGCAGAGGCTCCCTCTGGTGGTTACAAGCGGTGCTGGTCTGTCCAGTGAAGATTGTGAGGAATGGGAATCAGGTGTTACTGACTGGTCTTATATAAGGGAGTCACCTTCCCATCAGGGTTGCCGGTGAGCAATTGTTCTGGTCTGAATCCTTTATTCCTGTTTCCCTTGTAGCCTGCTGTGTCGTGTCTGCATCTCCTGCTAACAGATAAGACATTTTCTTCTTTTTGTTTTTGTGCTATATTTTTGCATTTTGTCCTGCACTTCTGTGGGGGCCTTCTGGGTCCCCTCCGGGGGCTTTTGCCCTCTCAGTTTAGTTCAGCCACTGAGTTTTGTACTTTTGCTTTTTCCAGTTTTTTCAGTGGCTGCTGTTTTGATTTTGTTACACCAGAGAACTAATTTAGGTGGTAGAGGTCGTGTGATCTCAGGTGATTTTGAAATTAGTAGAGTTGGTGTTTTTTCAGGGTTTTCTGAGATTGCAGTAAGTGCCCTTCCTGTCCTTTTCTATTTAGATAGTTTGGGCCCCAGCGTTTGCTCATACTATTTTCTTTCTGTGTCAGTATTTCCTCTTGTCTAACCGCCATTCATGTTTGGGGGCTTTCTATTATCTTTGGGGTTCTGCTCCGGGGCAGATAGCTTTCCTATTTCTATCTTTAGGTGTAGTTAGTTTCTCAGGCTGTGACGAGGCGTCTAGGACCAACGTAGGAACGCTCCACGGCTGCCTCTAGTTGTGGTGGTTAGTCAGGGTACTGCAATCTCATAGATTCCAACTTCTCTGGTGTATTGCCTTTTTTGCCTGCACTCCTCAGCTACCGAAACATAACAGTATCACCGGCCTAAAAATTGAAAATTGTATGGTACTCACAGAAGGGAAAAAATATTGTGAAAGAAAAAAGGTTGTCAGAGTTGTCAGAGATATTTTTCTGTTTGTTGCATTTTTTTTTCCCTCTGTATCTCTGGGTGCTGGGGAGGATTTTTTTTTCTCTCAATGGAGTTTGCACAGTTGTCTGGTCGTGTGGATCAGCTTGCCACTGAGGTTCGGAGTATTGCTACCTATCTTGCTAGGTTGCCTGTTGTGGAGCCTAGGATTCCCATGCCAGATTTGTTTTTAGGGGTGTAACATTTCCAGGGGGTATAGCTCTAGGATCGCTGTCTGGGTAGACAGAATGGCACGAAAACAGTTCATTCAGACAGCAGATCTGGTGTAAAACTGGCCGCAACCAGCTTTATTAAAGTCCACAGCAAACAGATAAAAATAAAGCATAAACAGAAAACCTGGGCTTGTCTAGCCACTAATTACACTTAGATAGATGGCCCTCTCTATCCGGGACCCAGACTCTACCAGTCTGTGCCCAAAACAACACATATGATATATGTTACCAGTCTGGAGTTTCACAGATACTCCTCCTTGTGTCTGAAGGCAACTCCAACGTCCAGACTTGAGAGAGATCCACTCCTATTCAGCCGCTATTCGCACGGATTCTCACTGAGACTACTCCTGTGTCCGGGGTACTTCCTGCACCCAGACTGAGACAGCTCAAACTCCTGGAGACACCTTCTGTGCCTGGACCCCTTGTCCAGATTAAGCGTGCTCCCCTCCTGGAGACTGCTTCCCGTGCCGGGACACCTCCCTGTGTCCAGACCAAGCCAGCTATCTGACTGTGTTCCAACACACCTACTTCTGGTCTCCTAATTAACACCTGAGTGATTTCAGGCCTGAGCTGCAAGTGTGTGCTGAATGTAAGGTGTAGTGACCTTTCTCTACCACTAGGTCTACAAAGCCACACATTTCCCTTATACCAGTCAGCAAAGTATCTAGGTGAAATATACACCCCATTCAATACACATACTCTCACTGTCTCACATATCCCCCCCCTCTTCTCCAGACCGAGGGCTGGTCATCCAGACCGGAGGGCTGGTCAACAATCCAAAAGAGACAGTGAACTCTGGACCAGTCATGGCCCTCATCAGCTTCATCTTCACTACTGTCATCTGTATCTTCACCTGAGTCATAGCCAACATCAGCTTTCTCTTCATCTGAAGCATCCGTACTACCCTGTACCCTCCCAGGCCTATGCTCTCTGCGGGCCTCGGGTATCTTGCACGGTTTCATCTTGACCTTAGGACCGGGCTCAGTTTCGATATAGTGCCTAGCCAGAGAAGTACGACCAGGCACGTCAGAACACCTCTGCTGATTCTTCCACAGAAACTCTCGTACCTCCTGTTTTTGGGGCACTGACCCTGTGTCACCAACTGTCACAAGAGGTATAGGGGTTTTTTCACCTTTCTCTAATTCCCCTTGAACCTTCTTTAGCACATCTACTTTCTCACGAAGATGCTCATGGCTTTCATCACACTCCTTCATCACAGTTTGGAGTTTTTTCTGAGAAGTAATCAATTCATCTGGTACCTGTGCAACCACTTTTCTTTGATCCTGAAAGGTACTATATACACTTTCCCCTTCATTTCGTGCTCTCTGGAGCAACTGCTGGAACCGCTCACGTTCCCGGCGAAAAGATGCCACATCCAGTTCACACTGCTGCAGCTGCTCGCGTAACACAACATTCTCAGTCTTCATTTCTTTGGGGAAGGCCTCATGGAGACGCATCTTCTCCTGTAGCTGTTGGACGTCCTTTACGTCCTCGGCCCCTTCTTCAGGCTCTTCTGGTAGAACATGCTCAGAAGCCCTACCGTCAGTCTTGTTCCTCACAGCCTCACTTGAGACCTCAGCTTCTGATGAGGCATCTGGCTTGGTGACCACCACTTCCATGGCTTTTTCCACCTCTGCAGCATTACCTTCAGAGTCCTGGGCATGAGGCAGCTCCATACCATACATTGATAACTTCTCATCTTCGACAGCATCCACTTGTGCTGTGTTCAGTTTCAGAGTCCTGCCTTTAAAGCTCAGCTCTCCTTTCACCTTAGTCTTCGCCAGGGAACCGGCCAACTGTAAAACATCTTCAGATGCCATCTTCTGTCTGGCTGTAAGGTCAGCATCAGCCTTCTTCTCAGGACTCTCAACCTCCTCTGCTACCATGCCTTCCTCATTTGCACTGGTTGCTTTATTGTCATCAGATGATTCACTATCACTACCACTATCCCTGTCTGACCCCTTTTTCTCAGCCACATCCGGGTCACGTTCAGGGTTATACACTTCATTCTCATTCTCATCCTGCTCACTGTCAGGGTTATACAATTTATTCTCATTCACATCCTGCTCACTGTCAGGGTTATACAATTCATTCTCATTCACATCCTGATCTGGAACCTTAGTTAACATGTCATCCACAACATTAACTTCACCATCTGGTCCCTCAAGTATGTGACCACGTGACAACCCCAGCACTATACCTCCATATAGCTCAGGTACTAGGAGCTGACTCACGACCTCTCCCTGGACTTCAGTGTCCCTATACAATAGGCCATTGTCCATGGCAACATGAGGAAACCTCTCCTCAGAGCCAGGCTCCTGGGAAACCTCATCTAGAACAATCATATTTTCCTGTGCCGTCCTAAGAGAGGGGTCTCGCCACTGCTCACTCTCAAAATTGTCACAGGACATAGGTAAGTCAGGGACACTCGGTTCCCGAGAACCACCATCCTCGTCTCCCAACATCACCTGCAAAGGAATTTCATCACAATCACAGTCATCATTATTATCAACATCATTATCATGACTATGATCAGTATCATCATCACTATCATGATCATCATCATTATCATTATCAGCATCATTATCATGGTCATCATCATTATCATGATCATCATCATCATTATCATTATCATCATCATTATCATCATTATCATTATCATCATTATCACACAAGTTTAACGGCCCACTAGCATTGTGTTCCGCCCCTCGGGACTGCGCACCCTCAGTAGGAGCTTCATCACACTGTCCATCAGAAACATTTTTCCCCCAGAGACCCTTAGATCGGGGAAAGTCATTACCCAATATGACGGGGTGCACCAGGTTCTTCACTACCCCCATTTCATATGAAACCTCCCCGAGTTTAGGGACCAAGTCCACGGCAGTCTCTGGGTAGACTTTGGTGTCTCCATGGATGCACACCACACTCAGGTGTTTATCAGGGATAAAGTCCCTATCAATCAGGTTGTCACATACGGAAGTCACTGGACTCTCTGAGTCCAAGAGGGCCTGTGCTGGGCAGTCATTTACAACCACCGGGGACCCCTGTGGTCCAGTCTCTTCGGCTGAGGTGGACACACACACAGGCTCTGCGCAGGGAGAGAGGGATCTGCCAACATCACAACACATAGGCTCCCCCTCTATTGGACAGTTGGCTGCAATTTCACGACATCTCCAACACTGTCCATCACACTCTCCCACCCATATGTCCCCTCGGGCCCGAACCCGCTTATCAGCATACCCCATGTCCCCAACAGCTGGAACGCTCTTACCGCGAGAGTTCAGCGTCCGGGAACTCTGAAGTGACGACCTCTCAGACGGCTGGTCACGGAGACAGTCTTTGCTGGCGAAGGCCTTCTCCATCAGGCTGACCAGACGATTGGCGTCCTCAGGAGGACATGCTCGGGTGTAGCGGTTCACTATCACCTTTTCAACTCCATAATCAGGTTTGCTTACTGCAGACTCCCAACTGTATCTCCAGTCATGGACTCTCCTGGCACGGGCTGTCACCGTAACACCCAGCCGGGTAAGAATCGCCGCTTTCAACTTGGCATAGTCTTCGCTGTCCTGCTTGCTCAGGTCAGCCCAGACTTTTTGGGGTTCCCCAGTCAGATAGGGTACGACCGCCATGGCCCATTCAGATAGTGGCAGATTCTCCTTCTCTGCCAGTCTCTCAAACCTAGTGAGATATACCTCCACATCATCACGAGGTGTCATTTTTCTCAAGGACCGTCTTACCGCCTTCTTTATAGCGGACAACGCCGGTGCCTTCACAACATTACTTCGGGACGCGGCACCGAAATCCTTTTTTGGTGCTGTCATCTGCTCGACAAATAACCGGTTATTCTCCTGCTGCTGCTCCAGGCTCTGCTCATGCTTCGCTGGGCCTGCACCAGGTACTCAACGAGCTCCTCCATACTGCCGGACTCATCTGTCTCAATCACAGCAGTCTTATGTTGCATATTAACTTGCGCCATTTGTTCAAACAGCGCCTCCATGCTGTCATTCATGCTGTCAGACTTCTCTGTCTTAACAACGGCAGTCTTCACTCAAGACATACACACTCTACAGTCTCTTCCATAGAAAAATTCAGCTCTGCTGTGCAGACACTTTTTTTTTTTTTTTTTCTTTGCAAAGTCTATTAGGGCTACTGTCTCTTTAAGACTGCTCCACAGTCTTTTCTTTTGCTGCTGCACATTCCACAGTCATTTTCACAACAAGTTCAGCTTTGCTGTGCATACATTTCCTCTCTGCAGACCCTATCAGGGCCACTGTCTCTCCAAGACTGCTCCAATCAGACGTTTCTGCTGACACACTTTTTTTTTTTCTCTGCTGCTATTTCAACAGACTTCACCTTTATTGCTGTCTCTAAGCCTCTGTGCTGCATGCACACTCCAGCACTAACTGTATCAGCCACTGCGCTGCCCCAGCATTCTCCGCCAATTGTAACATTTCCAGGGGTATAGCTCTAGGATCGCTGTCTGGGTAGATAGAATGGCACGAAAACAGTTCATTCAGACAGCAGTTCTGGTGCAAAACTGGCCGCAACCAGCTTTATTAAAGTCCACAGCAAACAGATAAAAATAAATCATAAACAGAAAACCTGGGCTTGTCTAGCCACTAATTACACTTAGATAGATGGCCCTCTCTATCCGGGACCCAGACTCTACCAGTCTGTGCCCAAAACAACACATATGATATATGTTACCAGTATGGAGTTTCACAGATACTCCTCCTTGTGTCTGAAGGCACCTTCCATGTCCAGACTTGAGAGAGATCCACTCCTATTCAGCCGCTATTCGCACGGATTCTCACTGAGACTACTCCTGTGTCCGGGGTACTTCCTGCACCCAGACTGAGATAGCTCACACTCCTGGAGACACCTTCTGTGCCTGGACCCCTTGTCCAGATTAAGCGTGCTCCCACTCCTGGAGACTGCTTCCCGTGCCGGGAAACCTCCCTGTGTCCAGACCAAGCCAGCTCTCTGACTGTGTTCCAACACACCTACTTCTGGTCTCCTAATTAACACCTGAGTGATTTCAGGCCTGAGCTGCCAGTGTGTACTGAATGTAAGGTGTAGTGACCTTTCTCTACCACTAGGTCTACAAAGCCATACATTTCCCTTATACCAGTCAGCCAAGTAGCTAGGTGAAATGTACACCCCATTCAATACACATACTCTCACTGTCTCACAGGGGATCGAGCTAAGTTTCAGAATTTCAAAAATAATTGTAAATTGTTTTTTGCCTTAAAATCTAAGTCCTCAGGGAACGCAGCGCAGCAGGTTCAAATTGTCATCTCTCTCCTGCGCGGCGATCCTCAGGATTGGGCTTTTTCCCTGACACCTGGGGATCCTGTTTTGAGTGATGTTGATGCATTTTTTCAGGCTTTGGGGTTATTGTACGATGAGCCTAATGTCACTGATCAAGCTGAAAAAGCCTTGTTGGCATTAAATCAGGGCTTGATGACGCTGAGTTATACTGTCAGAGATTCCGTAGGTGGGCAGTCCTGACCAAGTGGAATGACGACGCTTTGGCGGCCCTTTTCCGGAAGGGTCTGTCAGATAATGTAAAGGATGTTATGGTGGGATTCCCTGTCCCCTCTGGTCTCAATGATTCTATGTCATTGGGGATTCAAATTGACAGACGTTTGCGTGAGCGGAGAAGTATGCGTGGAGTGGTGTTGCCTTGTGAGCCAGCTGCTGAGCCCATGCAGTGTGATGGAGTGGTGTCTGGGGCACAGCGTCATGATTTTCGAAAGCGCAATGGGTTATGTTTCTACTGTGGTGATGCCTCTCATGCTATTTCAGTCTGCCCTAAGCGGGGAAGACATTTTGCACGCTCAGTTGTCTTGGGTAGTGTTCAGACTAAGTTTTTATTAACTGTCACTCTGATATGCTCTCTGTCCTCATTTTCTGCTCAGGCTTTCGTTGATTCTGGAGCAGCTATTAACCTGATGGATTATGATTTTGCTAAACGTTGTGGGTTTCCCTTGATACCCCTACAGAAGTCTATTCCCCTACTGGGGATCGATTCTACCCCTTTGGCTGAGAATAAACCCCAGTTTTCTACTCAGGTGATAATGAGGGTTGAACCTGATCATCAGGAGAGCTGCAAATTTTTGGTTCTGTATAATCTGCATGACATTATCGTACTGGTTTCCCTTGGTTACAGTCTCATAATCCTGTTTTGGATTGGAAATCTGTGTCTGTAACCAGTTGGGGCTGCCAATGTGTTAATACCAACACTCCTGTTTTTTCTGCCTCCCCCCAGGCTCAGGATGTTCCTGACTTTTTGTTTGATTTTTCTGATGTGTTTAGCGAAAGTAAATCTGCATCCTTGCCTCCCCATAGGAGCTATGACTGCGCTATTGAATTAGTGCCAGGTAGTAAATTCCCTAAAGGTCGCCTTTTTAACTTGTCTGTACCTGAACATGACGCTATGCGGTCTTATATCAAGGAGTCATTGGAGAAGGGTCATATCAGACCATCCTCTTCACCCTTAGGTGCCGGTTTTTTCTTTGTGGCCAAAAAGGATGGTTCATTAAGGCCGTGTATTGATTATCGTCTTTTGAACAATATTACTGTGAATATCAATATCCATTACCCTTGATTTCTGACCTGTTTTCCAGGGTGAAAAACGCTACTTGGTTTACCAAGCTTGACCTCAGGGGGCATATAACCTTATTCGCATTAAGCACGGGGATGAATGGAAGACGGCATTCAATACCCCTGAAGGGCATTTTGAGTACCTAGTGATGCCCTTTGGGCTCACTAATGCTCCTTCCGTCTTCCAGTCCTTCATGAATGACATTTTCAGGGATTTTGTGGATAAATTTCTGATTGTTTATTTGGATGATATCTTGATTTTTTCTAATGACTGGGACTCTCATGTGAAACATGTTCGAACTGTATTCCAGATTTTGAGAGAGAATGCTCTGTATGTGAAGGGATCAAAGTGTCTTTTTGGCGTACAGAAGATCTCATTTCTGGGATTCATTTTGTCCCCATCTGTTATTGAAATGGACCCGGTCAAGGTTCAGGCCATCTGTGATTGGGTCCAACCTACTTCATTAAAGGCTCTTCAGAGATTTTTGGGTTTTGCCAATTTTTACCGTAAATTTATTGGTAATTTCTCGGTTATTGTTAAACCATTAACTGATTTGACCAGAAAGGGTTCTGATGTGGTGAATTGGCCTCCTGAGGCAGTCTCTGCATTTCAGGAACTTAAGCAGAGATTCACTTCTGCCCCTGTTCTACGGCAGCCTGATGTTTCTCTGCCATTTCAGGTGGAGGTTGATGCCTCTGAAATTGGGGCAGGTGCCGTTTTGTCCCAAAAAGATCCAGAGACATCTAAAAGTAACCCTTGTGCCTTTTTCTCTCGAAAATTTTCTCCTACTGAACGTAATTATGACGTGGGTAATCGGGAGTTATGGGCCATGAAGTGGGCTTTTGAAGAGTGGAGACATTGGCTGGAGGGAGCCAAACATCAGGTGGTGGTCCTTACGGACCATAAGAATCTGGTCTATCTGGAATCTGCCAAGCGACTCAATCCTAGACAGGCCAGGTGGGCCTTGTTTTTCACACGTTTTAATTTTGTGGTTTCCTTTCTTCCTGGCACTAAGAATGTTAAGGCGGATGCCCTCTCGAGGAGTTTCCTTGCGGACTCTCCTGAGTTATCTGATCCTTCTGTTATTTTGAAAGAGGGTGTAGTTCTTTCCGCCATCTCGCCCAATTTGAGACTTGCTCTGGAGGAGTGTCAGGAGGATAGGCCCGAGTGCTGCCCTGTTGGAAAATTGTTTGTCCCGGACCAGTGGAAGAAGAGTGTGATGTCTGAGATTCATTGTTCCGCGTTGGCTGGGCATCCCGGAATTTTTGGTACCAGAGACTTGGTTAGTCGGTCCTTTTGGTGGCCTACCTTGTCTCATGATGTCAGGGAATTTGTGCAGTCCTGCGGGACTTGCTCTCGCTCCAAGCCTTGCTCTCGCTCTAGTGGTTTGTTGATGCCATTGCCTGTGCCCAAGAGACCATGGACCCATATCTCTATGGATTTCATTTCCGACCTTCCTGTTTCTCAGAGAATGACCACCATCTGGGTAATTTGTGATAGGTTTTCCAAGATGATACATCTTGTGCCATTACCTAAGTTGCCTTCCTCCTCTGAATTGGTGCCGTTGTTCCTTCAGCACGTGGTTCGTTTACACGGCATTCCTGAGAACATTGTGTCTGACAGAGGAGTCCAGTTTGTTTCCAGATTTTGGAGGACTTTTTGTTCTAAACTGGGTGTTCAATTGTCTTTCTCCTCGGCATTTCATCCTCAGACCAATGGTCAAACTGAGAGAACAAACCAGACATTGGAGACTTATCTAAGATGCTTTGTGTCTGCTGATCAGGATGACTGGGTCTCTTTTTTGCCTTTGGCTGAGTTTGCTCTTAATAATAGGGCTAGCTCTGCCACTTTGATGTCTCCGTTTTTCTGTAATTCTGGGTTTCACCCTCGATTTTCTTCAGGACAGACGGAGGCTTCTGTCTGTCCAGGTGTTGACTCTGTTGTGGAGCGTATGCAGCAGATTTGGGACCAGATAGTGGAGAGGTTGTCCCTCTCTCAGGAGAAGGCCCAGCGGTTTGCTAACCGGCATAGGACTGATGGTCCTCGGTTTAAAGTGGGGGACTTGGTCTGGTTGTCCTCAAAGAATATTCCTATGAGAGTAGCATCTCCTAAATTTAAGCCTAGGTTCATTGGAGCTTATAAGATCATGGAGATTATTAATCCTGTTTCTTTTCGTTTGCTTCTTCCAGGGACATTTAAGATCCATAATGTGTTCCACAAGTCCTTGTTGAAGAGGTTTGTTGAGCCAGTGGTTCCTGCTGCTGTGCCTCCTGACCCTGTTTTGGTTGAGGGCAATCTGGAGTATGTGGTTGAGAAAATATTGGATTCTCGTTTTTCTAGACGGAAACTCCAGTATTTGGTTAAATGGAGAGGTTATGGTCAGGAAGACAATTCTTGGGTGTTTGCTTCGGACATCCATGCTAGGAGACTTATCCGTGCGTATCATAGAACTCATCCTGACCGACCTGGTTGCTCAGGTGAGGGTTCGGTGACCCCTCCTCAAGGGGGGGGTACTGTTGTTGTGAATGGGTTTGAGATGAGTTCTGAGCAGTGGCTTCCTCTAGTGGTTACAAGCGGTGCTGGTCTGTCCAGTGAAGATTGTGAGGACTGGAATCAGGTGTTACTGACTGGTCTTATATAAGGGAGTCACCTTCCCATCAGGGTTGCCGGTGATCAATTGTTCTGGTCTGAATCCTTCATTCCTGTTTCCCTTGTAGCCTGCTGTGTCGTGTCTGCATCTCCTGCTAACAGATAAGACATTTTCTTCTTTTTGTTTTTGTGCTTGATTTTTGCATTTTGTCCAGCACTTCTGTGGGGGCCTTCAGGGTCCCCTCCGGGGGCTTTTGCCCTCTCAGTTTAGTTCAGCCACTGATGTTTGTACATTTGCTTTTTCCAGTTTTTTCAGTGGCTGCTGTTTTGATTTTGTTACACCAGAGAACTAATTTAGGTGGTAGAGGTCGTGTGATCTCAGGCGTTTTTTGAAATTAGTAAAGTTGGTGCTTTTCAGGGTTTTCTGGGATTGCAGTAAGTACCCTTCCTATCCTTTTCTATTTAGGTAGTTTGGGCCCCAACGTTTGCTCATACTATTTTCTGTCTGTGTCAGTATTTCATCTTGTCTAACCGCCATTACATGTTTGGGGGCTTTCTATTATCTTTGGGGTTCTGCTCCGGGGCAGATAGCTTTCCTATTTCTATCTTTAGGTGTAGTTAGTTTCTCAGGCTGTGACGAGGCGTCTAGGACCAACGTAGGAACGCTCCACGGCTGCCTCTAGTTGTGGTGGTTAGTCAGGGTACTGCAATCTCATAGATTCCAACTGCTCTGGTGTATTCCTTTTTTACCTGCACTCCTCAGCTGCCGAAACATAACAGAGACCTCTCCTATATTACACAGGATGGAAACCTCTCCTATATTACACAGGATGGAGGCCTCTCCTATATTACACGGGATGGAGACCTCTCCTATATTACACAGGATGGAAACCTCTCCTATATTACACAGGATGGTGGTCTCTCCTATATTACACGGGATGGAGACCTCTCCTACATTACACGGGATGGAGACCTCTCCTATATTACACAGGATGGAAACCTCTCCTATATTACACGGATGGAGGCCTCTCCTATATTACACGGGATGGAGACCTCTCCTATATTACACAGGATGGAGACCTCTCCTATATTACACAGGATGGAGACCTCTCCTATATTACACAGGATGGAGGTCTCTCCTATATTACACGGGATGGAGGTCTCTCCTATATTACACAGGATGGAGGTCTCTCCTATATTACACGGGATGGAGGCCTCTCCTATATTACACAGGATGGAGACCTCTCCTATATTACACAGGATGGAGGCCTCTCCTATATTACACAGGATGGAGGCCTCTCCTATATTGCACAGGATGGAGACCTCTCCTATATTACACAGGATGGAGGTCTCTCCTATATTACACAGGATGGAGACCTGTCCTATATTACACAGGATGGAGGCCTCTCCTATATTACACAGGATGGAGACCTCTCCTATATTACACGGGATGGAGGTCTCTCCTATATTACACAGGATGGAGGCCTCTCCTATATTACACAGGATGGAGGCCTCTCCTATATTACACAGGATGGAGGCCTCTCCTATATTACACAGGATGGAGACCTCTCCTATATTACACAGGATGGAGACCTCTCCTATATTACACAGGATGGAGGCCTCTCCTATATTACACAGGATGGAGGCCTCTCCTATATTGCACAGGATGGAGACCTCTCCTATATTACACAGGATGGAGACCTCTCCTATATTACACAGGATGGAGGTCTCTCCTATATTACACAGGATGGAGACCTGTCCTATATTACACAGGATGGAGGCCTCTCCTATATTACACAGGATGGAGACCTCTCCTATATTACACAGGATGGAGGTCTCTCCTATATTACACAGGATGGAGGCCTCTCCTATATTACACAGGATGGAGACCTCTCCTATATTACACAGGATGGAGGCCTCTCCTATATTACACGGATGGAGGCTCTCCTATATTACACAGGATGGAGGCCTCTCCTATATTGCACAGGATGGAGGCCTCTCCTATATTACAGAGGATGGAGGCCTCTCCTATATTACACAGGATGGAGACCTCTCCTATATTACACAGGATGGAGGCTCTCCTATATTACACAGGATGGAGGACTCTCCTATATTACACAGGATGGAGGCCTCTCCTATATTACACAGGATGGAGGTCTCTCCTATATTACACAGGATGGAGACCTTCCTATATTACACAGGATGGAGGCCTCTCCTATATTACACAGGATGGAGGCTCTCCTATATTACACAGGATGGAGGCCTCTCCTATATTACACAGGATGGAGGCCTCTCCTATATTACACAGGATGGAGACCTCTCCTATATTACACAGGATGGAGGCTCTCCTATATTACACAGGATGGAGACCTGTCCTATATTACACAGGATGGAGCCTCTCCTATATTACACAGGATGGAGGTCTCTCCTATATTACACAGGATGGAGCCTCTCCTATATTACACAGGATGGAGACCTCTCCTATATTCACAGGATGGAGACCTCTCCTATATTACACAGGATGGAGGCCTCTCCTATATTACACAGGATGGAACCTCCTATTTTACACGGATGGGGAACCCCCTATATTAAAACAGGGTGGAGACCCCTCCCATTTTAACAGGATGGGGGGCCTCTCCTAATTACACGGATGGGGCTCCCAAAAATTTCACGGGTGGAAACCTTCCTATATTAAAAGGGGGGAGCCTCCCAATTCCA
>JARQOD010011710.1:0-22399 GCA_033576555.1 Oophaga sylvatica
TTCCGTCGGGCCACTGTGCCATAAAGACCCAACTGGTGGAGGGTTTCAGTGATAGTTGACTTTGTGGAACTTTCTCTCATCTCCCTACTGCATCTCTGGAGCTCAGCCACAGTGATGTTGGGTTCTTCTTTACCGCTCTCACCAAGGCTCTTCCCCCACGATTGCTCAGTTTGGCTGGACGGCCAGGTCTAGGAAGACTTCTGGTCGTCCCAATCTTCTTCCATTTAAGGATTATGGAGGTCACTGTGCTCTTAGGAACCTTGAGTACTGCAGAAATTCTTTTGTAACCTTGGCCAGATCTTTGTCTTGCCACAATTCTGTCTCTGAGCTCCTTGGCCAGTTCCTTTGACCTCATGATTCTCATTTGGTCTGACATGCACTGTGAGCTGTGAGGTCTTAAATAGACAGGTGTGTGCCTTTACAAATCAAGTCCTATCAGTTTAACTAACAAAACTGGACTCCAATGAAGGAGAAGATACCATCTCAAGGAGGATCATAAGAAAATGGACATCATGTGATGTAAATATGAGTGTCTGAGCAAAGGGTTTGAATACTTATGACCATGTGATATTTTAGTTTTTCCTTTTTAATAAATTTGAAAACATTTCTACATTTGTTTTTTTCTGTCAAGATGGGGTACAGAGTGTACATTAATGAGAAAAAAATGAACATTTTGAATTTAACAAATGGCTGCAATGAAACAAAGAGTGAAAAATTTAAAGGGCCCATTCTACCGAGCACTTCAACGCATACAAGCAGTCCCTTGCCAGCTTCAAGTCCACGCTCTCTGCTGCAAAACAAACTTACTTCGCATCTCTCACATCCTCCCTGTCTCACAACCCTAAACAGCTCTTCAACACTTTCAATTCTCTACTCCATCCCACAGCACCTCCTCCCTCTCCTCTCATTTCTGCCGAAGGCTTTGCCTCCTTCTTTAACCCCTTCAAGACCCAGCCTATTTTGACCTCAAAGACCTTGCCATTTTTTGCAATTCTGACCAGTGTCCCTTTATGAGGTAATAACTCAGGAACGCTTCAACGGATCCTAGCGATTCTGAGATTGTTTTTTCGTGACATATTGGGCTTCATGTTAGTGGTAAATTTAGGTCGATAATTTTTGCGTTTATTTGTGAAAAAAATGGAAATTTGGCGAAAATTCAGAAAATTTTGTAATTTTCAAATTTTTAATTTTTATTCTGTTAAACCAGAGAGTTATGTGGCACAAAATAGTTAATAAATAACATTTCCCACATGTCTACTTTACATCAGCACAATTTTGGGAACAACATTTTTTTTGTTAGGAAGTTATAAGGGTTAAAAGTTGACCAGCGATTTCTCATTTTTACAGCAAAATTTACAAAACCATTTTTTTTAGGGACCACCTCACATTTGAAGTCACTTTGAGGGGTCTATATGACAGAAAATACCCAAAAGTGACACCTTTATAAAAACTGCACCCCTCAAGCTACTCAAAACTACATTCAAGAAGATTATTAACCCTTCAGGTGCGACACAGGAACTAAAGCAACGTGGAAGGAAAAAATGGACATTTTAATTTTTCCAACAAAAATTTTCTTTTAGCATCAATTTTTTCATTTTTACATGGGCATCAGGATAAAATGGATCCTAAAATTTGTTGGGCAATTTCTCCTGAGTACACAGATACCTCATATGTGGTCATAAACCACTGTATGGGCGCACGGCAGGCTCAGAAGGGAAGGAGCGCCATTTGACTTTTTGAATGGAAAATATGCTGGAATATTTAGCGGTTGCCATGTCGCATTTGGAGAGTTCCTGTGTGCCTAAACATTGGAGCTCCCCCACAAGTGACCCCATTTTGGAAACTAGACCCCCTAAGGAACTTATCTAGATGCATAGTGATCACTTTGAACCCCCAGGTGCTTCACAAATTGATCTGTAAAAAAAAGAAAGTACTTTTTTTTCAAAAAAAATTTCTTTTAGCCTCAGTTTTTTCATTTTCACATGGGCAACAGTATAAATTGGATCCTAAAATTTGTTGGGCAATTTCTCCCGAGTACACAGATACCTCATATGTGGTCATAAACCACTGTTTGGGCGCACGGCAGGGCTCAGAAGGGAAGGAGCGCCATTTGACTTTTTGAATGGAAAATATGCTGGAATATTTAGCGGTTGCCATGTCGCATTTGGAGAGTCCCTGTGTGCCTAAACATTGGAGCTCCCCCACAAGTGACCCCATTTTGGAAACTAGACCCCCTAAGGAACTTATCTAGATGCATAGTGAGCACTTTGAACCCCCAGGTGCTTCACAAATTGATCCGTAAAAAAAAGAAAGTACTTTTTTTTCACAAAAATTTTCTTTTAGCCTCAGTTTTTTTCATTTTCACATGGGCAACAGTATAAATTGGATCCTAAAATTTGTTGGGCAATTTCTCCTGAGTACACAGATACCTCATATGTGGTCATAAACCACTGCTTGGGCGCACGGCAGGGCTCAGAAGGGAAGGAGCGCCATTTGACTTTTTGAATAGAAAATATGCTGGAATATTTAGCGGTTGCCATGTCGCATTTGGAGAGTCCCTGTGTGCCTAAACATTGGAGCTCCCCCACAAGTGACCCCATTTTGGAAACTAGACCCCCTAAGGAACTTATCTAGATGCATAGTGAGCACTTTGAACTCCCAGGTGCTTCACAAATTGATCCGTAAATAAAAGAAAGTACTTTTTTTTCACAAAAATTTTCTTTTAGCCTCAGTTATTTTCATTTTCACATGGGCAACAGTATAAATTGGATCCTAAAATTTGTTGGGCAATTTCTCCTGAGTACACAGATACCTCATATGTGGTCATAAACCACTGTTTGGGCGCACGGCAGGGCTCAGAAGGGAAGGAGCGCCATTTGACTTTTTGAATGGAAAATATGCTGGAATATTTAGCGGTTGCTATGTCGCATTTGGAGAGTCCCTGTGTGCCTAAACATTGGAGCTCCCCCACAAGTGACCCCATTTTGGAAACTAGACCCCCTAAGGAACTTATCTAGATGCATAGTGAGCACTTTGAACCCCCAGGTGCTTCACAAATTGATCCGTAAAAAAAAGAAAGTACTTTTTTTTCACAAAAATTTTCTTTTAGCCTCAGTTTTTTCATTTTCACATGGGCAACAGTATAAATTGGATCCTAAAATTTGTTGGGCAATTTCTCCTGAGTACACAGATACCTCATATGTGGTCATAAACCACTGTTTGGGCGCACGGCAGGGCTCAGAAGGGAAGGAGCGCCATTTGACTTTTTGAATAGAAAATATGCTGGAATATTTAGCGGTTGCCATGTCGCATTTGGAGAGTCCCTGTGTGCCTAAACATTGGAGCTCCCCCACAAGTGACCCCATTTTGGAAACTAGACCCCCTAAGGAACTTATCTAGATGCATAGTGAGCACTTTGAACTCCCAGGTGCTTCACAAATTGATCCGTAAATAAAAGAAAGTACTTTTTTTTCACAAAAATTTTCTTTTAGCCTCAGTTATTTTCATTTTCACATGGGCAACAGTATAAATTGGATCCTAAAATTTGTTGGGCAATTTCTCCTGAGTACACAGATACCTCATATGTGGTCATAAACCACTGTTTGGGCGCACGGCAGGGCTCAGAAGGGAAGGAGCGCCATTTGACTTTTTGAATGGAAAATATGCTGGAATATTTAGCGGTTGCTATGTCGCATTTGGAGAGTCCCTGTGTGCCTAAACATTGGAGCTCCCCCACAAGTGACCCCATTTTGGAAACTAGACGCCCTAAGGAACTTATCTAGATGCATAGTGAGCACTTTGAACCCCCAGGTGCTTCACAGAAGTTTATAACGCAGAGCCGCGAAAATAAAAAATCATTTTTTTTTCTCAAAAAATGATTTTTTAGCCCACTGTTTTTTATTTTCACAATGGTTACAGGAGAAATTGGACCTCAAAAGTTGTTGTCCAGTTTCTCCTGAGTACGCTAGTACCCCATATGTGAGGGGGAACCACTGTTTGGGCACACGTCAGGGCTCGGAAGGGATGTAGTGACGCTTTGAAATGCCGACTTGATGGAATGGTCTGCGGGCATCTTGTTACGTTTGCAGAGCCCCTGATGTGCCTAAACAGTAGAAACTCCCCACAAGTGACCCCATTTTGGAAACTAGACCCGGCAAAGAACTTATCTAGATGTGTGGTGAGCACTTTGAACCCCCAAGGGCTACACAGAAGTTTATAACGCCCGGGCATGAAAATAAAAAAATCATATTTTTTCCACAATCAGGATCTTTTAGTCCCCAATTTTTTTATTTTCCCAAGGGTAACATGAGAAATTAGACCCAAAAGTTGTTGTCCAATTTGTCCTGAGTATGCTGATATCCCATATGTGGGAGAAAACTACTGTATGGGCACACGTCGGGGCTCGGATGGGAAGTAGCGACGTTTTGAAATGCCCATTTGATGGAATGGTCTTCGGGCGTCATGTTACGTTTGCAGAGTCCCTGATGTGCCTAAACAGTAGAAACTCCCCACAAGTGACCCCATTTTGGAAACTAGATCCCCCAAGGAACTCCTATAGATGTGTGATAAGCACTTTGAATCTCCAAGTCCTTCACAGAAGTTTATAACGCAGAGCCGTGAAAATATAAAATCATTTTTTTTCCACAAAAATAATTTTTAGTCCCCAATTTTTTTTCCCAATGTTAACAGGAGAAATTAGAACCCCCAAAGTTGTTGTGCAATTTTTCCCGAGTACGCTGATACCCCATATGTGGGGATAAACCACTGTTTGGGCATACGTCGGGGCTTGGAATAAAGGGAGCACTGTTTGACTTTTTGAACGCAAAATTTGCAGGAATCAATGGTGGCTCCATGTCGCGTATGGAGACCCCCTGATGTGCCTAAATAGTGGAAACCCCTCAATTCTAACTCCAACCCTAACCCCAACACACCCCTAACCCCAACCCTAACCCCTACACACACCTAACCCTAATACAAACCCTAATCATAACCCTAACCCCAACACACCCCTAACCCTAATCCCAACTCTAACCATAAACCTAACTACAAGCCTAACCCTAATTCCAACCCTAACCCTAATTCCAACCCTAACCCTAATTCCAACCCTAACCCAAATTCCAACCCTAACCGTAATTCTAACCTTAACCCTAATGCTAACCCTAACCCTAGTTCTAACCCTAAGGCTGGGTTCATATTGCGTTTTACCAGCCCGTTCAACACGTAGCGGTGACCGGCTGGTAACGGTATAGCATAACGCGATCGCGTTATGCTATACCCGCTAGCGCAGATGAATCAGCAGATAATCAGCCGCGGATCCGCAGCAAAATCCGCCGCGGATCTGCAGCGAATCAGCAGCGAAATCCGCCGCGGATCAGCAGCGAAATCAGCCGCGGATCAGCAGCGAAATCAGCCGCGGATCAGCAGCGAAATCAGCCGCGGATCAGTAGCGAAATCAGCCGCGGATCAGCAGCGAAATCCGCTGCGGATCCGCAGCGAATCAGCAGCAAAATCAGTCGCGGATCAGCAGCGAAATCCGCCGTGGATCAGCAGCAAAATTAGCCGCGGATCCGCAGCGAATCAGCAGCGAAATCCGCCGCGGATCAGTAGCGAAATCCGCCGCGGATCAGCAGCGAAATCAGCCGCGGATCAGCAGCGAAATCAGCCGCGGATCAGCAGCGAAATCCGCTGCGGATTCGCAGCGAATCAGCAGCAAAATCAGTCGGGATCAGCAGCGAAATCCGCCGCGAATAAGCAGCGAAATCCGCCGCGGATCAGCAGCGAAATCAGCAGCGAAATCAGCCGCGGATCAGCAGCGAAATCCGCTGCGGATTCGCAGCGAATCAGCAGCAAAATCAGTCGGGGATCAGCAGCGAAATCCGCCGCGAATCAGCAGCGAAATCCGCCGCGGATCAGCAGCGAAATCCGCCGCGAATCCGCAGCGAAATCCGCCGCGGATCAGCAACGAAATCCGCCGCGGATCAGCAGCGAGATCAGCAGCGAAATCAGCCGCGGATCAGCAGCGAAATCAGCCGTGGATCCGCAGCGAAATCCGCTGCGGATCAGCAGCAAAATCCGCTGCGGATACGCAGCGAAATCAGTCGCGGATCAGCCGCGGATCAGCAGCGAAATCCGCCGCGGATCAGCAGCAAAATCCGCTGCGGATTCGCAGCGAAATCAGTCGCGGATCTGCAGCGAAATCAGTCGCGGATCCGCAGCGAAATCAGCCGCGGATTAGCAGCAAAATCAGCCGCGGATCAGCAGCGAAATCCGCCGCGGATCTGCAGCGAAATCCGCTGCGGATCAGCAGCGAAATCCGCTGCGGATACGCAGCGAAATCAGTCGCGGATCGGCAGCGAAATCAGTCGCGGATCCGCAGCGAAATCAGTTGCGGATCCGCAGCGAAATCCGCCGCGGATCAGCAGCGAAATCCGCCGTGGATCCGCAGCGAAATCCGCTGCGGATCAGCAGCGAAATCAGCCGCGGATTAGCAGCGAAATCAGCCGCGGATCAGCAGCGAAATCCGCCGCGGATCTGCAGCGAAATCCGCCGCGGATCCGCAGCGAAATCCGCCACACGTTGCGGATTTTGCTGCTGATCCGCGGCGTATTTTGCTGCGGATGCGCGGCGGATTTCGCTGCTGATCTGCGGCGGATATCGCTGCGCATCCGCGGCTGATTTCGCTGCTGATCCGCCGCGGATCAGCAGCGAAATCCGCCGCGGATCTGCAGCAAAATACGCCGCGGATCCGCAGCAAAATCCGCAACGTGTGCACAGGGCCTAATAGGAAAAAAAAAAAAAAATCTTTATTTTTTTTATTTGTCCCTACCTATGATAAAGGGGGGGTTCATTTACTTTTTTTTATTTTGATCACTGTGACAGTTTATCACAGTGATCAAAATAAATTTTTGGACACTGGGGGGCGCACTGCGCATGCGCCGGCCGGCGGGCGCACTGCGCATGCGCCCGCCCTTTTCCAAGATGGCGGCGCCCATGAAGAGGCCCGGGCGGACGCCGGGACCGATCCAGGGACATCGGTGGATCGGGAGAGGTGAGTAGGGTGGTCGGAAGGTTAGGGGGGGGGATCGGAAGGTGGGGCACCGGAGCAAAGGAGGAGGGGAGCAGATAGTGACGGCGGTGACCGATCGCTGCCATCTTTCGGTGGCGGCGGCCGATCGCCGCCGTGACTCGGTGTGGGGGGGTCAGTGCTCGGTGTCCAGCCATGGCAGATGCTATTGCAGCATCGGCCATGGCTGGATTGTAATATTTCACCAATTAAATTGGTGAAATATTACAGATTGCTCTGATTGGCTGTTTCACTTTTAACAGCCAATCAGAGCGATCGTGGCCACGGGGGGGTTAAGCCAACCCCCCTGTGGTGAAGCACAAAGGGTCCTGTAACTGCGGGTCGGGTGAACTTTGAGTGACCCCGGTCTCCCGGCCCGCAGGGACGAGATCCTTTCATGACGCAGGGTATGCGTCATAGGTCGGAATGGCACCGACTTTCATGACGCATACGCTGTGTCAAAGGTCGGGAAGGGGTTAAGCAAAAGATTGATACTATCAGAGAAGGCTTTGGCCCGCAGCCCCCAATGCCCCTCTTAGCCCTGTTCTTCCAAAACCAGCTTCACCACCATGACAGAAGATCAGCTCTCCACTCTCCTGTCAAGATCACACCTCACCACTTGCGCACTTGACCCACTCCCGTCCCACCTCATCCCTAACTTTGCCACAGTCTTCATCCCTACTCTCGCACACCTCTTCAACCTTTCACTTACAAATGGTGTCTTCCCTCATCCTTCAAACATGCTTCAATCACACCCATCCTCAAAAAGCCCTCCCTCGACCCATCCTCTGTGTCTAGCTATCGCCCGATATCTCTTCTCCCCTACGCCTCAAAACTACTGGAACAGCATGTATATCTTGAACTGTCCTCCCACCTCTCCTCCTGTTCCCTCTTTGACCAGTTACAATCAGGCTTCCGACTGCATCACTCAACTGAAACTGCCCTAACTAAAGTCACTAACGACCTGCTAACCGCCAAGAGCAAGCGACACTACTCTGTCCTCTTTTCCTGGACCTGTCTTCTGCCTTCGACACCGTGGACCATTCCCTCCTGCTACAGATTCTCTCATCTCTTGGCATCACAGACTTGGCCCTATCCTGGATCTCATCATACCTAACAGACCGAATATTTAGTGTCTCCCTCTCACACACCACCTCCTCACCTCGCCCCCTGTCTGTCGGTGTTCCTCAAGGCTCAGTCCTAGGACCCCTACTCTTCTCCATCTACATCTTCGGCCTGGGACAGCTCATAGAATCCCACGGCTTGCAGTATCACCTCTACGCCGATGACACGCAGATCTACCTATCTGGACCTGACCTCACCTCCCTACTGACCAAAATCCCACAGTGTCTGTCTGCTATCTCAGCCTTCTTTTCTGCTCGCTTTCTCAAACTGAACATGGACAAAACAGAATTCATCATCTTTACCCCACCTCATTTTACCCCTCCACCAGACCTATCCATCAATGTCAATGGCTGCTCGCTTTCCGCATGCTCGGTGCCTTGGGGTGATCATCGACTCTGCCCTCTCTTTCAAACCACATATCCAAGCCCTCACCACCTCCTGCCACCTCAAACTCAAAAATATTTCCCGGATCTGCGCATTCCTCAACCATGAAACCACAAAAAACACTAGTGCATGCCCTTATCATCTCCCACCTCGACTATTGCAACCTCCTACTGTCTGGCTTCCCCTCTAGCACTCTGGCACCACTCCAGTCCATCCTACACTCTGCTGCCCGACTATTCCACCTGTCTCCCCGCTGTTCCCCAGTCTCCCCCCTGTGCCAGGCCCTTCACTGGCTTCCTATTGCCCAGAGGCTCCAGTTCAAAACCCTAACCATGACATACAAAGCCATCCACAACCTTTCTCCTCCGTACATCTGTGACATGGTCTCCCGCTACCTACCTACACACAACCTTCGATCCTCTCAAGATCTCCTTCTCAACTCCCCCCTCATCTCTTCTTCCCACAACTGCATACAAGACTTCTCCCGGGCTTCCCCCATACTCTGGAACTCCCTGCCACAAAACATCAGACTTTCACCAACAACGGAGACCTTCAAGAAAAACCTGAAGACCCACCTGTTCCGACAAGCCTACAACCTGCAGTGATCCTCAGTCTACTGAACCATCGCACGACCAGCTCTACCCTCTCCTAGTGTATTCTCACCCATCCCTGCAGACTGTGAGCCCTCGCGGGCAGGGTCCTCTCTCCTTCTGTACTTGTGTGTCCCTTGTCTAGTACATGTTTATTGTACCTGTCTATATTTTTCCATTTTCATATGTAAAGCGCCATGGACGTATATTCTTAAGCCTACTACTCTCAGTATTCCCGGGGTGGGCGGTTGGCGCGTCGCTTTCTTCACGATCTGGGACACACCTGAGTGAAAGAGGTTCCGTTCTCACATCCGCTCTGTTCTCAAATCCATAATTGCGCTGTTGCAAAACTCGCGAATGACGATCCTCCGTAACTAAAGAAAAGATACGTGGTGTAGTTAACCGCTAAGCGGGCGAGATATAGGAAAAGTTACATGCTCCACTTTACTCTGATTCAACGCGATATTTGTAAAGCTACCAACACCGATTATCTGTGAAACCGATGCATGATTGTTTGTATAAGTACACTATAGAGCGGCCTAGTCATATATACTTACAAGTATGCCCCGGTTGCTGATCTACAGAGAATGCTGAATTAACAGACATCACGCTGCTCAGTCGCCGCCGTATGGGGCTGATTTCTCCCTTAAACTGCAACCTCACAGGCGATACTTTAGCAGCTGTAAATAAAATATAACATACATGAATGCGCAAAACACTCACAAAGCTAACTTGACACACGTAAATAAAATATATCTACTAGTTACCGCAGAAATTTTTATCTGCATGTATAAGTACACTATAGAGCTGTGTAGACATATATGCTTACAAGTATGAGATGTGTAGTGTAGTTCAGAGATTGGTGAATTAAACGGTGTGGAGTTGCTCGGTCGTTGTCGTATGGGGCTGTTTTCTTTTTCAAGCTGCAGCCTCCTGCACGCTAGTTTAACAGCTGTAAATAAAATATAACTATTAGTCGCCTCAGAAATTATATATACACGGCCCACACGCACAAAGCTAAATTCGCAAAGCTACCGTAACACGCGTAAATAAAATATATCCACTAGTTATCGGTGGGGGACGCAGGGTACAGAGGATACAAACACATATCACCCATGTTTCAAGGACCCGCTACCTTTTCTATTCCAGCGCCGTGTGCTTAGCGAATCACCCCATCTTTTAGGAGCGTAGGGTATCGCGCGAGTTAGAGGATTGTAGTCCGGTTCTACGAACTCGACATCTGAATCCTGGGGATCCTCCACGATCTCAACATCGGAATCGCGATGCTCGAGCGGCTCAGCCGCCACAGTGTTTTCAACCGCCCAGTCCGCTTGGAGGCGAACTGTATCTGTATGAGAAAATGTATTTAATTACCCGTCTAGATACATAGGTTTAAAACATCTGATATAGCTATAGGTTTCTTGCCTGTGACAGACTGGTGAGAGCTTGAGGCTCCTCGCCCGTTAGCAGAGTTGCCATCCTCTAACAGGTTCAGCGTAATGAGCCGGTTCTCGTAGGAGTAGCCTGAATGGACTCCCTCTTCTTAAATAAGAAAGAATGAAATATATCATTTATATATACAAAGCGCAGACTCAGACAGCCCGAGACAATACGACGTACACTATATACGGTGTAAAACTTACCCGATTGTTCTGGTGAAAGCAAAGCAGAATATTGACCACGAGAATATCTGGACTCCATCTTGAATAAAAAGGGTCCGCTAATGAATTAAAGCAAATAAAGATCAAGTATGAAAACACGGCTAACCTGTTCATGCAAATAACCCCTTAAACTATACAAACTTAAATATAATTGAAACAAAAGACATAAAAATACGCACTTTAGCTCTAAAGATCAACTGTGAAAACACGGGTAACCTATTCATGCAAATAAACCCTTAAACTACACAAACTTAAATATAATTGAAAGAAAGACATAAAAAATACTCACTTTAGGCCTGTTCAGATCTGCCGTGTGTCCTGTGAGGTGTGAACCCTTACAAGTGAGAGTTGTATTGATTGTGACAGGCCTGTATTTATTAGGGCTAGCAGAGAGAACCCGCCCTCTGTCAATGCCCCCACGCTGGGGCAGAAAAAAACATACCATTCATGTTTTACAGAGGGATCATGGCGGTTAAACGCAATGAAACAATATTAGAGAAGCAATATTTCATGACCGAACCCCCACCATCATTACGCGGTAGCTGTAAATTTATAACGCCTACTATTAATATTAATAATTAATATAGACTGCCGCTAAAATCCATACAGTTAATTTTATTTTAGCTGACAGGGTCGTTAGCTAGACATGTTTTAATAATATAAACCTGTAGTTATATACGCTGCGTTGATAAGTTGTAACAGTGCAGGCCAACCTGTTAGAGGATGGCAACTCTACTAACGGGCGAGGAGCCTCCAGCTCTCACCAGTCTGTCACAGGCAAGAAACCTATAGCTATATCAGATGTTTTAAACCTATGTATCTAGACGGGTAATTAAATACATTTTCTCATACAGATACAGTTCGCCTCCAAGCGGACTGGGCGGTTGAAAACACTGTGGCGGCTGATGTCATGTTGTGACATGTATGTCGGTGCTTTAACCCTTTTTCTCCTTTTCCCCCTAATATAGCTGGGATACTGATATCCGTTACCTGTATGGATGATGCTCAGTTCCCAGCTCCTCTGCGTAACCGTACATGCGTGGGTGTCTCCGCTGCGCTGCATGATCACCCGCATGTGCGGTCCCTGGCTACTGCTGTGAAAGCTACCCTTAGGTTGCAAGTTCCTCTGCACTGGTGCATGGCTTGCTACGTGGGTTTGGGCTGCAGCCATTTCCAGGTGCCCTTGCTGTGCTTAAGTCTGGCTCTCATAGGGTGCGCAGGCCACACCTGCCCTGCTTTTATCAGGGTTAGTGTGTGTACCTGAAATGCTGTCCCCAGCCAATTGCTGAGGGGCAACTCATATATAAAGGCTCCCTGCCCTATGGGCGGGGCCTTAGCTACTCACATAGCTTCTGAACCTAGCCTTGTGTGTGTGTGTTCAGCTTCTGCTCTGAGTCTGATCAGCTCTGGAGAGCTGATTCCCTTGTCCTGTTTGGTGTTGCTGAACTCGTTCCTGTGCCTTTCCTAGAGGCGGTAATTCTAGGCTCGTATCTCTGATCCTGAACTCGTTCCTGTGCCTTTCCTAGAGGCGGTAATTCTAGGCTCGTATCTCTGATCCTGAACCTGACTGTCTGAACTGTGTCTGCTGTGCTATGTTCCTGAAACCTTCTGTGTACTGAACCCTGTGCCCAGTGACTGTGATACTTTGCTAACTGACTTTCTGTGATATATCCTGGGTTCATTTGGAAGGAGGAGTCCGGTGTGGGTGTGCTGAGTTTCTGTTACTCTGTGCTCAGTTAGCTTTTGGTGCAATCCCCGCCCGGCTCCAGTTGAGCCTGGTGGGACTTGCACCAGACCGCTTGGATTCCTTTTCAGATCACCTTCAGATGTCCGGATCCGATCCTTTCCTGCCTGATGTCCGGAGCCTGCCGATCGTTGCCAGATGTCCCTAGTCTGATACTGCGGCCTCATGTCCGGAGACTGATGTCCGCAGGCCGATGTCCGGAACCTGTCGATCGTTGCCAGATGTCCGGAGTCCGATGCCAGTGTTCTGTTTCCTGAGATCCAGCCGGTGTTCCGGTGTCCGTGTTCCTGATGTCCAGTCCGTGTTCCGGTGTCCGTGTTCCTGATGTCCAGTCCGTGTTCCTGTGTCCGTGTTCCTGTTTCCGTGTTCCTGAAGTTCAGTTCGTGTTCCTGAGTTCGTGATTCTGATGACCTCGTCTACCCTGATGTTATGTACTGTGTGTCATCCCTTATTTACTTTAGTAAACTTTACTTCACTATATCTGAAGTTGTGCGGTGTGATCAAGTCCTACGTCTTTCTATCTTGTCCTCATGCTCAGCTGCCACAGAACCCCGGTCTCTGCCAGTCCCTAAGTATGGGTAGGACCGGGTCCCCCTCTGTGGTATGGAGGGTCCAGATTTCGTACCCGAGGGATGCCCGCCCCACGCCATGGTGGGCGGCTGCAACATCCCCAAACGTGACAGAAGCTAAGGCCTTGGACTCAGCTGAGCATGTTTGGACGGTAGGACTTTTTCCGAGCCCCGCCTGGCCGGCGGATGAGATGGCTCGGATCCCAGCTTGTAGTGGACTAGATTGCTCACTCTGTGCTTCGTTTCGGTTTGGATTTCTGGAGCAATGAACTCTGCTGCATGTGAACTGGGACTTACCGCTTATCCCAAGAAAAGTTTCTGAGTATTTTTTTCTTGGGACTTCAGAGAGGGGGCTTTAGGAGGGGAAAATGTCATGTTGTGACATGTATGTCGGTGCTTTAACCCTTTTTCTTAACCCTGCAAGAAATAAACTTTTCAAAGCTGAATCGTTCCAGCCCACCTGTGTGGACCACCTTCTGAAGTGAGTACAATATTTCTCCACATTACCTGATCCCTGTCTCAAACGTCTCAATTCTGTCTCAGCTGATGAAACACGATCCGGATCGTCATATAACAACCCCAAAGCAGAAAAAAAACTATCCACTGATATAAAGCATGGATCACTAGGCTGCAGAGAAAAGGCCCAATCCTGAGGTTCTTTGCGCAAAAGTGACATTATGAACCCTATGCGCTGTGATTCCTCACCAGAGGATCTGGGTCTCAAATGGAAATACAACAAGCAAGCATTTTTAAAAGAAAAAAAATCTTGTTGTTCACCAAAAAATAAATCAGGCAAACGTACCTTTGGCTCCACGAAATGTGCTCCAGAACAACTACTCACGTGTTGCTTTATCTCAGCCACCTCCAGAGAAAGTCCCTGCAGGCGCTGAACCAAATCCTGAGATTTTTTTTTTTTCTTTTGGCTGGACTTACTGTTATGATCTGCTACAAGCACTAAGGAAAGGTGGGAATTCTGTCCCTACTATAGGTCTTCGTTTAGACTAGCTGAGGACTTTAGCGGGTCTGGTCGCAGGATCAGGTTCCCCGTTACATCGTAGGGATCCAGCTCAGTCCTATTGTAGGGACAGAATTCCCACCTTTCCTTAGTGCTTGTAGCAGATCATAACAGCTGAGCCTCTCGAGCATCGCGATTCCGATGTTGAGATCGTGGAGGATCCCCAGGATTCAGATGTCGAGTTCGTAGAACCGGACTATAATCCTCTAACTCGCGCGATACCCTACGCTCCTAAAAGATGGGGTGATTCGCTAAGCACACGGCACTGGAATAGAAATGGTAGCGGGTCCTTGAAACACGGGTGATATGTGTTTGTATCCTCTGTTCCCTGCGTCCCCCACCGATAACTAGTGGATATATTTTATTTACGTGCGTTACGGTAGCTTTGCGAATTTAGCTTTGTGCGTGTGGGCCGTGTAGATATAATTTCTGAGGCGACTAATAGTTATATTTTATTTACAGCTGTTAAACTAGCGTGCAGGAGGCTGCAGCTTGAAAAAGAAAACAGCCCCATACGACAACGACCGAGCAACTCCACACCGTTTAATTCACCAATCTCTGAACTATACTACACGTCTCATACTTGTAAGCATATATGTCTGCGCAGCTCTATAGTGTACTTATACATGCAGATAAAAATTTCTGCGGTAACTGGTAGATATATTTTATTTACGTGTGTCAAGTTAGCTTTGTGAGTGTTTTGCGCATTCATGTATGTTATATTTTATTTACAGCTGCTAAAGTATCGCCCGTGAGGTTGCAGTTTGAGGGAGAAATCAGCCCCATACGGCGGCGACCGGGCAGCGTGATGTCTGTTAATTCAGCATTCTCTGTAGATCAGCACCCGGGGGATACTTGTAAGTATATATGTCTAGCCCGCTCTATAGTGTACTTATACAAACAATCATGCATCGGTTTCACAGATAATCGGTGCGGGTAGCTTTACAAATATCGCGTTGAATCAGAGTAAAGTGGAGCATGTAACTTTTCCTATATCTCGCCCGCTTAGCGGTTAACTACACCACGTATCTTTTCTTTAGTTACGGAGGAGCGTCATTCGCGAGTTTTGCAACAGCGCAATTATGGATTTGAGAACAGAGCGGATGTGACCCCGGGAATACTGAGAGTAGTAGGCTTAAGAATATACGTCTGTGTCAAGCTACAGAATCTGCAAATAGCAACGCGGAAGCAGCAGCTGCCAATTCAGCCGATGCATTAGCGCCAAAGAAACGCGCGGTATCGCGTCGTCGTGTAAGTAAGAAGCAGAAGGATGATGGTCGATCACCTTACACACAAACACCCGTATGGACTGCTGAATACGCCAAAATGTTTCTTGACATGTCTTCTGTAACGAATGGAAGCGGAGGCAGAGGTGGTGAAGTTCACATTCGTTTTTATTTTTTAATGTGGAACCTCGAGACCACGGTCCGGGGGGCTCCGAAGGGGGCGTAACTAGTGAGCCCCGGGTACCTGTAGTAAGGCCCCTCGAACAGGACCAGAATGGAATACCCGGAGGACACAGGTGCTACCTCCAGTTAGACCCCGGACACGTGGCAGCTGTCCCAGAGGGACCAAAAGGGTAACAGGTATTTACAGAGTCCGTGGAGGGTTCTTGACGGAGAAGGGTAAGGTCCTGGTCCAGAACGGATGGTAGTAGGCTGGCTCCAGTGACCTTGTCACGGTCCACGGGTACGGATGGCTGATGGCGGAACGGGATGACACTTGCGCCAGTAATAGCCGAGATTGTCCAGGTTAGCCAGATACGGGTTAGCAATGATCTGAGGAGACAAACAGTATCAGCGAAGCACAGAGACTGCAGACGCAGCGCAGACAGATCAGGAACAGAACCGGATGTAGCAATGATAGAACACGTTGCTCCGGCACACCCTAATGGTGGAGTGACCAGATATAGTACTGAGTGCGCAGCCATTGGTTAATTAACTATTTCAAAAAATGCACGCTGCCCTTTAAGAGAGACGGTGGGCGCGGCCTCGCGTCCTAAGCAGTCTATCTGGAGGCCTGCCAGCAGCGTGCCAGGAAGTGGAGGAGGACACAGGACGCCGAAGAGCAGATGGGACAGGAGACCCCAGCCCGCGCGCAGACTGCTGCAGAGGGACAGCTAGAGGAACAGGTGAGTGAGCAGAACGGAGTGCAGAGCCAGCGCTGGGACAGAGTGTAACAGTATCCCCCTCTTTACTCCCCCTCTTTTTCAAGCCTGCGTGAAATCTTTTAAGAAGAAGAGGAGCCTGGATGTTCTCTTTAGGCTCCCAAGACCTCTCCTCAGGACCAAAACCTTTCCAGTCCACCAAGTAATAGATCTTACCTCTTACTCTCTTAGAGGCCAAAATATGTTTTACCTCAAAAACATCATCCTCAGAGACCGGATCAGGAGTGGTACCCGGGTCCTTAAAGAAGGAGCTCAACACTATTGGTTTGAGGAGGGAAACATGAAAGGAGTTAGGTACTCGTAAGAATTAGGCAATTTCAGTTTATAAGAGACCGGGTTGATTTGTCTCAAGACTTCAAAGGGACCAATGAAACGGGGACCCAATTTGTACGATGGTAACTTCAGATGGATGTACTTGGAGGAGAGCCATACCTTGTCTCCTGGACGAAAGATGGGAGCCTCCAAACGTCTTTTGTCCGCATGCGTTTTCATACATTGAGAAGCTTTCTCCAAAGCCGACCTGGTCTCTCTCCAAATGTCCGAGAAATTCTTAGACAAGGTATCGACTGCCGGAACATCAGACAATCCCGAGACAGGAAGAGGAATTCCGGGTTGCAGTCCAAACACAATCTGAAAGGGAGACTTTCCCGAAGATTCACTTACTTGGTTGTTGTAGGAGAATTCCGCCCAGGACAGTAATTCTACCCAGTCATTATGATGAGCGTTGACGAAGTGACGCAGGTATCCAGCCAGGATTTGATTGATCCTCTCCACTTGCCCATTAGACTGGGGATGATATGCAGAAGAAAAATCTAGTTCAATTTTTACCATTTTACAGAGTCCTCTCCAGAACTTAGAGGTGAACTGGACGCCCCTGTCGGACACGATGTGGAGAGGAAATCCATGTAGACGGAAGATGTGCTGAATGAAGTGAGCGGCCAGTTTCTGGAGCAGACGGTGTAACGGGTCTGGTGGGTGGAACTACTGACGAGACAGGTCAGGTTGGTGGAACCACAAAGCTTTATTATACAAGAGAGTTTACTTGTAAGAGAGCGGGTGGCACCTGGGAAAAGGGCAGGGATTCACGGCAGGAGATATAGGTAGTTTCTGGACAGGCAGGTTTGTCACAGAAAGTGACCAAGGAAGTCTCTGGGCAGGCAGGTTGTAACGGTAAGTAACCGAGGCAGTCTCTGGACAGGCAGGTTGTCACGGCAAGTGACCAAGGCAGTCTCTGGGACAGGCAGGTTGTCACGGCAAGTGACCAAGGCAGTCTCTGGGACAGGCAGGTTGTCACGACAAGTGACCAAGGCAGTCTCTGGGACAGGCAGGTTGTCACGGCAAGTGACCAGGCAGTCTCTGGGACAGGCAGGTTGTCACGGCAAGTGACCAGGCAGTCTCTGGGACAGGCAGGTTGTCACGGCAAGTGACCAAGGCAGTCTCTGGGACAGGCAGGTTGTCACGGCAAGTGACCAGGAAGTCTCTGGGACAGGCAGGTTGTCACGGCAAGTGACCAGGCAGTCTCTGGACAGGCAGGTTGACATGGCAAGTGACCAGGCAGTCTCTGGAACAGGCAGGTTGTCACAGCAAGTGACCAGGCAGACTCTAGACAGGCAGGATGTCACAGCAAGTGACCAGGCAGACTCTAGACAGGCAGGTATATACGACCTGATATGGTGGAGCCTCCAGGTAGGCTGCAGTCGGATGGCAGATGATCGCTCCCAGGTGAGCAGGCAAGAGCCGGGGATCTCTGCAGATGATGTCCGAACTTCCGGATGGAGCTGCAGTCGGATGGCAGATGATCGCTCCCAGGTGAGCAGGCAAGAGCCGGGGATCTCTGCAGATGATGTCCGAACTTCCGGATGGAGCTGCAGTCGGATGGCAGATGATCGCTCCTAGGTGAGCAGGCAAGAGCCGGGGATCTCTGCAGATGACGTCCGAACCTCTGGATGGAACTGCAGACGGATGGCAGACAGGCAAGCCGACAGGTAACAGGCAGGAAACTGGAATCAGGAGCTGATGGCTGAAACAGAGTTAGACTGCACAGGAACAACATTGCTCGGGCACCTACATTAAGGAGGAAGCCCTTAATATAGGGTGGAGTCCTCCAGCATTGGCTGGAGACTGATTTGGAAAATGCGCGCGGCTCCTTTAAGAGCGGGGAGGGTGCGGGCGCGTGCCCTAAGGCCAGTAGCAGGGAAGGAGCGCGCGGGACCAGCAGGGCGGAAGGAGGGCGCCGAGGACAGGTGAGGAGAGCGACGTCCCTGTCTGGCAGCAGGCAGGGACGCGGGCGCTACAGTACCCCCCCCTCTAGGCCCCCCCTCTTTAGGCCAGAAAGAAATTTAGCTAGGATAAGAGGGCATGGATGTTCTCCCGAGGCTCCCAGTTCTCTCCTCAGGACCAAACCCTTCCAATCCACCAAAAAATAAGTCTTTCTTCCTACCCTTTTTGTGGCCAGAATGTTCTCTACCTCCAATTCATCATCAGCAGACACTGGAGCAGGAGGTGTACCTGTAGACTTAAAAAAAGAGTTAAGAACCACAGGTTTGAGGAGAGATACATGAAAAGAATTAGGAATTCTCAAATTGGCCGGGAGTTTCAATTTATAGGACACCGGATTGATCTGACTGATGATCTCAAAAGGACCGATGAACCGAGGACCTAACTTGTAGGACGGAATTTTGAGTCGAACATATTTGGACGAAAGCCAGACTTTGTCCCCAGGACGGAATTGAGGAGGATCCAGACGTTTTTTGTCAGCATGTCTTTTCATGCGCTCGGAAGACTGAATGAGTGCGGACCGGGTACTCTCCCAGATGGAGGAGAATTCTCTAACTAGAGATTCCGCAGCTGGATTGTCCACAGAGATGGAAACAGGGACAGGGATCCGAGGGTGCTGACCGAAGACTACAAAAAACGGAGACTTGGTGGAAGATTCGCTCTCATGATTATTGTAGGAGAATTCGGCCCAAGGCAGGAGCTCCACCCAGTCAGAATGGTGGGCATTAACGAAATGTCGAAGATAACTGGTCAAATTCTGATTTATTCGTTCAACTTGTCCATTGGACTGTGGGTGGTAAGCGGAGGAAAAATCCAGGGTGACGTCTAGCAACTTACAAGTGGCTCTCCAGAAACGTGAGGTGAACTGAACCCCACGATCCGACACAATGTGACGAGGCAGACCATGAAGACGGAAGATGTGGCGGATAAAGTCTTTAGCCAACTCGGGTGCAGACGGGAGACCTGGCAGAGGAATGAAGTGAGCCATCTTGGAAAAGCGGTCAGCGACCACCCAAATGACCGTACAACCGGCAGAGACGGGCAGATCTGTTATGAAGTCCATGGCTATATGCTGCCAGGGGGCAGCGGGTACAGGAAGCGGAAGAAGACGGCCGGTAGGCAGGTGTCTCGGAACTTTGTTGCGGGCACAGGAAACACAGGCAGAAACAAAGTCTATTACGTCTTTGTGCAGGGTAGGCCACCAATAATGCCGGGGTAATGAGTTGGAGGGTCTTTCTTTGACCAGCGTGGCCAGCGAGTTTAGACGAGTGACCCCAATGTAGGATTCTCTTCCGATCGGTTTCTGATACGAACGTCTTACCAGGAGGGAGACGATTTAGACTCACGGGAGCCACCTGCATCACTCTGGCGGGATCGATGATATGTTTAGGCTCATCTTCGAGATCATACACCAGGAAAGACCGAGACAAGGCATCCGCCTTGACGTTTTTGTCAGCTGGGCGAAAATGCAAAAGAAAATCGAAGCGGGCAAAAAACAAGGACCACCGGGCTTGACGAGGATTAAGTCTCTGTGCCTGCTGGAGGTATGCCAGATTTTTGTGGTCCGTGTAGATGATTACCGGATGAAGAGCCCCTTCGAGTAGGTAACGCCACTCCTCCAATGCCAACTTAATGGCCAATAGCTCTCGATCTCCTATGGAGTAGTTGGCCTCGGAGGAGGAGAAGAGTTTGGAGAAGAAACCGCAGGATACCATCCTCCCGGATGGCGATTTTTGGGTAAGAACCGCTCCGGCTCCAGCAGAGGAAGCGTCCACCTCCAGGAAGAACTGCTTGTTGCCATCCGGGCGATGCAGCACTGGAGCGGAAGAGAAGGCCTGTTTCAGAGAAAGGAAGGCCTCCTCTGCTTCGGGCGTCCACTGTTTGGGGTTAGCATCCTTGTGAGTGAGCGCTGAGATTGGAGCAGTCCTGGAAGAGAAGTGCGGTATGAAGAGACGGTAATAGTTGGCAAATCCCAGGAACCGCTGAATGGCCTTCAACCCCTCCGGTCGGGGCCACTTCTCGATGGCAGACAATTTCTCCGGATCCATTCGTAGGCCTGTCTGAGAAATGATGTAGCCCAGAAACGGAAGCGATGTCTGCTCAAAGAGGCACTTCTCATATTTGGCGAAGAGGTGATTCTGCCTGAGCCTGAGCAGAACCTGACGAACATCCTCCGGTGAGACTGAAGATCCGGAGAGAAGACCAAGATGTCGTCAAGGTACACCACAACGCAGGAATAGAGGAGGTCCCGGAAGATGTCGTTGACCAACTCCTGAAAGACTGCTGGAGCATTACAGAGACCAAAGGGCATCACCAAGTACTCGTAGTGGCCGTCCCGGTGTTGAATGCCGTCTTCCATTCATCTCCTCGACGGATACGAACCAGGTTGTATGCTCCACGAAGATCTAGTTTGGTGAAGACTCTAGCCCCTCTAAGACGATCAAACAGTTCTGGAATGAGCGGAAGAGGGTACTTATTCTTCACCGTGATCGAATTTAGGCCTCTGTAGTCAATACAGGGACGGAGAGATCCGTCTTTCTTTTTAACGAAGAAGAAACCTGCTCCCGCTGGGGAGGTAGATTTCCGGATGAATCCCTTTGCTAAGTTCTCCTCGATATATTCGGACATCGACCTGGTCTCAGCAGCAGACAACGGGTAAATACGCCCACGGGGAGGCGTAGTACCGGGCAACAGGTCAATCGGGCAATCATATGGTCTATGCGGGGGTAATGTCTCTGCTTCCTTTTTATTGAAGACATCAGCAAATGACCAATATGGAATCGGGAGTCCAGGTAGATTAGCAGGTGTAGGAGAAGAATAGACAGGATGAACAGGCACCAGACATGTTTTATGACAGTCCTGTCCCCAGCGAAGAACCTCTCCATTCTGCCAGTCGAGCACAGGTGCATTTTTGGAGCCAAGGCAGACCTAGTAAGAGAGCATGAGAGAGTCCAGGTAAAACATGAAACGAGATGCTCTCAGAATGCAACATTCCCACCTGCAGGGTTATGACTTCGGTGATAAGTCGGATGGGACGAGGTAGGAGGCCCCCATCCACACAGCAACAGATACAGGTTCAACAAGAGGTTGGTGGGAATGTGATACTTCTCTACTAGAGCCTGTGACACGAGATTCCCAGCTGCTCCAGAATCAAGTTGGGCCATTTCGAAGTGGCGGTTCTTACCGATCAGAATTGAAACCGACAGCAGCAGGGATGAAGAGGATTTATTTTTGTCTAGATTGACCTCTCCGAGCGAACCTAGACACAGGCGTTTTCCCGACCTCTCCGGACAGGTTTGGATCCAGTGCTCCTTACTGCCGCAGTAGAAGCAACTTTTCTCGGCACGGCGTGAGTCCTGACGGGCTTTGACCATCTTAGTCTGGTCGACCTGCATAGGCTCAGCAGGGTGCACCTGAGGAGAAACGGAAGAGGTTATAGATCTCTGACACGAGGGTGCAAGATGGGAAAACTCTTTTTTACGGGTGATCTCTTTGGTTCGTTCCTGGAACCGTAGATCAATTCGATTGGCAAGATTTATTAAATCATCAAGCGAGGTTGGAATGTCCCGACCGGCAAGTTTGTCTTTAATACGGCCGGACAGACCCTCCCAGAAGACCGAAATTAGAGCTTCATTGTCCCAAGCTAGTTCTGAGGCTAAAGTCCGGAACCGTATGGCATATTGACCAACGGTGAAACTCTCCTGACGGAGACGCAGCAGAGATGATGCAGAGGAAGTCTTCCGTCCAGGTTCGTCGAATACCTTCCGAAGGCCGAGAGAAACGCAGCAGGTCAGACACCAGAGG